>CAUYTI010075905.1:0-19256 GCA_963575145.1 Galago senegalensis | reverse complement strand
CCTGTGGTCCCAGCTACTTGGGAGGCGGAGGCAGGAGACTCGCTTGAGCCCAGGAGTTGGAGGTTGCTGTGAGCTGTAATGCCATGGCACTCTACCCAGGGGGACAGCTTGAGGCTCTGTCTCAAAAAAAAAAAAAAATGTGTTCAAATGGAGAAGGGGCCTTAATGGCTTTATTTAAGCCATATCTAGTCTCTAAGACCTCATCTGCCTCCCTCTGGTGACCAACTTTTTTTTTTTTGAGACAGGGTCTCACTATGTCACCTTCGGTAGTGTGCTATGACATCACAGCTTACAGCAACCTCAAACTCTTGGGCTTAAGCGGTTCTCTTGCCTCAGCCTCCCAAGTAGCTGGGACTACAGGTGCCTGCCACAACGCCCGGGTATTTTTTTTTTTTTTTGTAGTTGTTATTGTTTGGCAGGCCTGGGCTGGGTTTGAACCTGCCAGCTCCAGTGTATATGGCAGGCCCCCTAGCCACTGAATTACAGGCACCGAGCCTGGTGACTGACTTTTATCCAACAGTCTGGCTTATCAGATTAGAAGTTGGCAGGGCACAGGCAGATGGGGAGCAGTGGGGTTTTCCCCAATCATCCCCTCGGCATGGGCTCACCTCGGCAGAGAAGGAAACTTCCTTCAGGGAATCCTTAGAGTGCTGGACTTTAGCCCCCTCCCCCCTCTTTTGAGTCCCTGGTAATCTTCCTCAGGCCCCATGAACCTTCTTCTATCAAAACCTACTCTATTTGCTCTTCACACAAGTGACCAAGGAGTCAAAATGTGGCTTCTTGAATTTGATGCCTTGCAAATAAGGACAACAGGAGCTGGGTCCTCATTATTGGAGAAGGGGATTGAAAATCTGGAAAGGGGAAAGGAGAGAGTAACCCAACTACACTGGGTTGGAAGCAGAGGTCTTGGTTGTCTGGATGATGCTCCCCCAGCCCGGTCTGCTTAGAGCGCCTACAAACAATGGGGACAACTGGCGAACATTTCCCCTTGAAGAAATGGCTGATTCCAGTCCTGGGGCAGGAATAAGTAGAAGCTGAAATATTTTTCTGTGCCAGAAAGTAAGAAAGTGCCCCCTAGAATCATGGGGACATATTAAGCAAGACACAGGAGCCAGCTCACAGCAGCTCACCTGGGCCAAATTTAGGACCAGCAGCAACTAAAAGTAATAGTCATAGACTGAGTAAAATTAGAATCTGTATCAAATTCATAAATAAATGAATAGGGGTGTTATGGGTTAAATTGTGCCCCCCACCCCCCAAAAAGGGTATGTTGGAATCTCCTAACTCACAGTACCACATACCCCAGAATTTTCAGCTAGGGTCTTTGTAGTGATAATCATATTAAAATGAGATCATGGGTCCGGCTGGTCTGTAATCCCAGCACTCTGGGAGGCTAAGGCAGGTGAATCGCCTGAGCTCATGAGTTAGAGACCAGCTCTGAGCTAGATCGAGACACCGTCTCTCAAACCAGCCAGCTGTTATGGCGGGTGCCCTTAGTCCCAGCTACTTGGGAGGCTGAGGCAAGAGAACTGCTTAAGCCTAAGAGTTTGAGGTTGCTGTGAGCTGTGATGCCACAGCACGCTACTGGGGGTGGGAGACATAAAGTGAGACTCTGTCTCAATAAATAAATAAATAAACAAATAAAAAATAATATAAAATGAGGTCATGAGGGTCCTAATCTAATATGACTGGTATCTTAATAGAAAGGGGAAATTGGACACAGAAACAAACACGAACAGAGGGAAGATGACATGAGACAGAGGGAGAAAATAACGATGCACAAACCAAGGAGTGAGATCTGGAACCCGTCCTTTCCTCACAGCCAACCCTGCCAACACTTTGCTCTTCAACTTCCAGCCTCAAGACTATGGGACAGGCTTGGCATCTGTGGCTCAAGTGGCTAAGGCGCCAGCCACATACAACAGAGCTGGCAAATTCAAATTCAGGCCCGGTCTGCCAAACAACAGTGATGGCTGCAAGCAAAGAATAGCTGGACGTTGTGGTAGGTGCCTGTAGTCCCAGCTACCTGGGAGGCAGAGGCAGGAGAATCGCTTGAGCCCAGGAGTTGGAAGTTGCTGTGAGCTGTGATGCCACAGCACTCTACCCAGGACAACAGCTTGAGACTCTGTCAAAAAAAAAAAAAGAAGAAGAAGAAGAAGAAGACTGTGGGACAGTAAATTTCTGTTGTTCAAGCCCTCAGCCTTTGGTACTGTGTTCTGGAACCCTAGCAAACGAATATGGGGGGTGGAGGAGGTGAAGCTCCACCTTCTGCAGAACACCAACTAATACACACAGAAGAAAAGGCAGAGTTAGGTGCTAAAGCCAGTGGATGAAAGTGTGGCAAGGAACAGGGTATTTACAGGGTCTGAGAATATCTCCCCACAAATTACTTGTTCATTGTAAAGGGAAAATTAGTAACTCAATAGTGAAGAAAACTAGTGGACGCATTAAAGATAGAAACCATGTGAATCTTCCTAGTAAGGTTTGAAATAGCACAAGAGGTCAGTCCGTAGCCCCATAAGGAGTGGCTACAGTGTAGTGAAATGTTTGAGTCCAGGCCTGCTAAAAACTAGCTGTATGAAGTTGAGCAAATCATTCACTTCTTCTAAGCTTTGATTTCCTCATCTATGAAACAGGGCTGGGGATGAGATGGTACTACCTGAAGCACGTGGTCTTTTGTTGTTGTGAGCATCCAAAATAATTATTAATGTGAGAGCTCTCAGTAAACTTCAAAACATGACCCATGTTTAAGTCTTCACCTTTCAGCAGGATCCAGAACCTTAAGCTAGAGGAATTAAGCCCTTGGAGGCCTTTCAGATACTAGACAGCAGAGGTGCAAATATTTGAGGTCAGTGGGGCCTTTCTGGGCCGCTAATATTGGATTTAAGTCTGTCTGACTCTACCCTTGACTTTAAGGAAGAAGGAAAGTTACTTAAAAGATGAAATCAACAACATTAGGGTTGTTCCTTTCTTAGTGCGTGGGCCAGGGGACAGCTGTTTCAAATCCTTCTTGAAATGGTGAAATGTATTCTGAGGGGTTGAAAAAAATCTCCCCTCCACCCTCCTACTCTGATACAGATAATTAACAATCACCTCTTAAACAATCCCCCCTTTGTTAAAATGCTAATGTGTTTCTAGGGAGGGATAACAAACCCTTCTCACAAACCTATTAACAAAACTTAATCAAACTAGTTAGTCATCCACCCATCCACCCATACATCCCTTGTTATCACTGCTACATGCCAAGTGCCCTGCTTGTCACAGGCATACCAAGGGGAACAGCATGCAGGTATTGCCCTCAGGAAACTCACACTGAGACCTGAGAGACCGAGGCAATTATGATACAGGTGGTGAGTGTCCAGATGGAAGAGGTACACCTGGGCCACACTGGAGAGCAGTAATGGTCAGGGAAAACTTCCTGGAGGGGGTACCCCATGCACTAAGTTAGTCTGACTAAGTGGAGTGGGACTTGGGGAGTTGCAAAGAAGGGTTTCCCAGGCCCTGGAGGCCACAAGTACAAAGTCAAGACAGAGGAGTGATTTGGTCAGGTTGGAGCTTTAGATTGCAGCTCCACAGGAAGCTGTGACTCTAGAGATAGACTATTCTGTGTTTGCGTTCTGCCCCTACAGTCCGCTCTCATGGTGGCTTCAGTCAAGGTATTTAGCCTGTTTTTCTGAAGGATGGGGGTGTGGCATCTCACCTCCCAGCATGGTGGCAGAGGCCAGGGTGTCCTTATGCCTCATACAGGGTATTCTATGAACTGCCATCAGGCCTGCTATTCCCCTAAAGCCCCACTTGGCTCCTCTGCACTCATCAGATCTCTTATTGCCCCATTTCACTAGTGAGGAAACAGAGGTTCAGAGAGTTAAGTGACTTGCCCAAGGCCCCTAAGCCATGATAGAACAGGGCTGGTCCTATATCTGAGGGAAAGAACCCGTGCCCTTACCATGACTCCAGGAGGGAACGCTTTGGGTGGTGCCAATGCTACCTGCTCTCACATCCATCCCTTCCTCTCGGCCCTCCCAGCCACCAGCTTCAAGGAGGCCGCAGCAGCTCCCTCCTGCACTCCCGCTCCCACTGTCTAACTGAAGGACAGATGTCTGGTTTGAAGCAGGGGGAGATGACAGAGGGTGCAGGAGGACAATGGTGCTGAGGTAGGAGCACAGGCAGCAGGAGGCAGGAGTCAAAACCGGGGGTGTCACTGCTACCTGGGGTCCCCTCCCTCTTTGTTGCCAAATTCATACACATAGTCACAGAGTCCTTGGAGCCACTTACCTGGAGATGACAGAGTGACAGCCTGAGCACCAAGTGCAGAAGTGGTTTTCCCCTGACTTACCAGCTCTGGGGCAGCAGGAAGAATGAGAGGAGAGGAGGGGCCTCCAGGGAGGGAAGGTAGTCCCTGAACATCTCACCTTGCTGGCTTGGAAATACAGGAGCCCCAGGTGGACTTCTGAGAAGTTGGCTTCACAGCAACAGGCTGATCTCGACTGGGTCATATGCACAGGGTGTGTGGCGTCCCTGTCAGATGTATGGGATGGGTGACGTCCCCATCTGGAGAGCACAATGAGCCCATTGTCAGATGAACCCTGCCACGTACCCCAAACCCAGTCCTAGAAGGGGTGTGGCCCCAGGTGGTGGAGGCAGGTGGCAGCTATGGAGTGCCTTGCCCTTTGGTCTCTGGCTTTCAAGAGCTCAACTGGAACAGGAACAAGGGGCACAGATAGTGGATGAGCCTGAAGGCACAGCTAACCAGCTGGCCCAGCCAACTAGCTGGCCCAGCCTGGGTGATGAACTGAGATGGCTGCAGACAAAAGGGGCTAAGGGATCCTTTAGATGTTGAAGGCCCAAGGGGAACAGGGCTTGAGAGGTGAAGCCACCCAGAGACAGATCTTACCACCTGCAATGATGGTGAGAGCCCCACCAAGGGAAGGATGAGAGCCCCTCTTAGCAGATCTCCACGCTGGAAAGTCAGCCTCAGATGAACCATCCAGCTCCAGCATCTGCGATCAGGGACAGACCATTTCATACTCCTTGCCAGACTCCAGAGCTCAAAGTCTGCTGGAAAAACAAGCACATGAACAATTACAATATTGCATAATGAGGTCTGAGGAGCAGAGACTTCGAGACCAGGGCTTTGGCAGCCACCAGGCCTGGGTTCAGCTCTACCAGCCTTGGCTTTGTCATCAGGAAGTGGAGATAAAAACCCTCTCCCTCCCCAGGGAGTCATGAGGGAACCGCTGTATATCTTGCTCTTGGCATGGCTCCTGGTCTGCAGGAAATGTTAAGGGGTAGTCATTACTATTGGTAGGTACCTACCAGGTCCACAGAGCTTTGCACAGGGGATCAAGGAAGTTTCAGAACAGGACAGAAAGGAGTCTCTAGGTGGATCAGGGACAAAACAGGGCTAGGGGAGACCGAGTCAACAGTGGGATGTGGCTGAGTCTCCTTCCCATCTGTTCTGTGCACAGTGGCAGGAAAACTCCTCCCAAAATGTAAATCAGTCCTGCTCACTTCCCTGCCCCAAATTTGTCACTAATGTCCCACCTCCAACAGCCAAACTTCACCCATTCTCTCACAACTGTCCTAATTTTTACCATGTCTTCCCACAACCCAGTCTACTGCACACTTAACCATTTTGTAAAAATTGCCTTCATCCAACAATATCCACAAAATCACTGATTTAGTGTATTAGCTGTATTTTTCCCAATATCTATTGAAATAAACAAATCCACAAGTATTAGTAAACCAGGTGTGTGTGTGTGTGTGTGTGTGTGAGTCTGTGTTTGTGTCTGTGTATATGACATCTCTGGTAGACACTATCCATGCTCTGCAATATCCTCTTATCCTTCCCAATTCAGGGCATGCTGGCCTGACCTCCAATTGCCACCTCCTGGCTGGCTCTGTCCCCCAGGGCAGAGCTGACCTGCTAAGGAGGGGGACACAGGAACTCTACATGGGAGAGACTGATACCAACACCAGTGATTATTAGTGAACATCATGGCAGGTCTTGGTTGACCAAGATAAGATGGGGCCAGCAATGTGTTGGTAAAAGTTTAACAACTGGCTCTGAGGGCCAGTTCTGAATGGGAATGTTTACCAATTTCCATGGTAAATATTCCCACTATGGCTGATTTCTGAATCAGCCAGTTCTGAATGGGAGTGTTTGCCAATTTCTGTAGTGGGTAAAAATTTCCACTATCACTGATTTCTGAATCAGCCAGTTCTGAATGGGAGTGTTTGAGAATTTCTGTAGTGGGTAAATATTCCTACTATGGCTGATTTCAATCTACCAACATGATACCCCTAAAAAAGGAGCTGGGAAGAGATACCCCCAGTTAGCACAGGTGGGGGCAGGAGAGGGAAGGCCTATGAGCACGTGCACAGAGTCTTCCTGATTGGCCACAGCTGGGGAGGCCCAGCCACAAGTGGCATGGACAGAAGGGACAGGAAACCCAAACACCCAGTTTTCCTGTCGTGCCCCAAGTTGAAAGCTCATCCTTCTCCATGTAGAAATAGTGCCTGCTTAGAGGGCAAGGAAAGACCAGATTCTGCTGATCCACAAAATATGATGGCCTAGGACCTCACTAAAAGGAGAAGTGAAAGGATATTCTTCCTGAACAACTTACACAGCTGGATTTCTTCCCTGAGACAGAGAAACCTGAGGCTGGAGTCATGTTCGCAGAGACTCTGTCCCATCACTGGGCTGCCAGGGTCTGGCTCTGGGAACAGACACACTTTGCCAGGTTGCTTGGCCCCAAAACTCATGGTACTGGTTGGAAGAACCAGGAAGCTTGTGCTTCCAGGGTCCCAAGAGACTGTGCAGCAAGGAAGCACTAGGCTGTAGAAAGCTCCCAGCAACTGGAGCCAGCACCCTGACTACCCTTTAGGAGAGTGAGATTTTGATGTTTTATGTTTGTTTGTTTGTTTTGTGGGTTTGGGGTGTTTTTGTTTTGCTTTGTTTTGTTTTGTTTTTTTGAGACAGAGTCTCACTCTGTCACCCTAGGTAGAGTGCTGTGCAGTCATAGCTCACAGCAACCTCAAACTCTTGGGCTCGAGAGATCCTCTTGCCTCAGCCTCCCAAGTAGCTGAGAACTATAGGTGACTGCCACAATGCCTGGCTAGTTTTTCTATTTTCAGTAGGGACAAGATCCACTCTTGCTCAAGGTGGTCTTGAACTCCCGACCTCAAGCAATCCACCCACCTTTGCCTCCCAGAGTGCTAGGATTATAGGCATGGGCCACTGTACCTAGGGAGAGAATTTGGACTGCAGTTTCCTCCTCCATATGGTGGCACTAATGGTCCTTGCTTGCCCTGCCTTATTGAACTACTGGAAGGCTCAAATGAGACAGTCCTTCACAGGAAGGAATGAAAGAAATGATACTGTTGGGGTGCAGCCCCCCGTACCTAAGCATGGTAGTTTATTCTCAAGTGCTCCCTGAGGAATGTGACTCTAAGCTTCTTATTCTGAGACTATGTTTAGATCTGCCTAAAAGCAGACAGTCACATGTTTACACATAAGATAGCTGGTGGGTCTCATCAGGTTGTAGCTGGAGATAACACTTGCTGAGGCAGTGGGCTGCTGTATCCTGTACCTTCCCCCCTTACTTACACAACAGTGGTCAGTTTTAGCTTAAAGGGAATGGGCAAACAGGAACAGACATCCTGGCACTTTTATGGTTAAGTCTGAAGTAAAAATGCCTTTTTTTTTTTTTTTTTTGAGACAGAGCCTCAAGCTGTCCCCCTGGGGAGAGTGCTGTGTCATTACAGCTCACAACAACCTCCAACTCCTGGGCTCAAGCGAGTCTCTTGCCTCCGCCTCCCAAGTAGCTGGGACCACAGGCGCCCGCCACAACGCCCGGCTATTTTTTTGGTTGCAGCCGTCATTGTTGTTTGGTGTGTCCGGGCTGGGGATTCGAACCCACCACCTTAGGTGTACGTGGCTGGCACCTTAGCCGGTTGACCTATAGGCGCCGAGCCGGCAAAGCTTTCTTCTTGAGGAATCCTAGATAGAATTTTTATCCCTCATAAATATTAGTTTTATCCTCATGGATATGCTTTGAAAATCCCCCAATCCACCTTCTTCTTCACTTACTCTCTATTTGTCCTGCATTTGTGAAAACAGATTCTGGATCAGTCACACTAAAGTGGAAGGTGAGGGAGAAATAAACACTCTACCAGGAACCCCCCAAATAAAGTCTATTTTAGGGGACTATCCATTGCAAGCATCTCAATTTATTTAACTAGTCAGATATTGGTGGACCTATGTTTCCAATCTTTTTGTGATTACAAAAATGCTGAAATTCTCATTCTTGTATGTATATCATTCTGTACATGAGTAAACATCTATGACTTACCTCGAACACAGAAGACACATATTGAATAGATACTGGGATAGTGCAGTAAGTTCAAAACATAACTCACATAGACATATTTTACATAATATTTATAAGATATATCTATGTAAAAATATGTATAGGTTTATATAAGAATATCTATATATTTTCATGTAGATGTGTTTTATAGGTGTGTGAAAATACCTGAGACTGGCTATCAGAACCAATAGTAATAATAAAAATAGTTACCTGGGATGTGTGATTTTGGCAAGTACAGGTATGGAAATTCAGACCCCTTTAATTTTTCAAGCTTACAAATTAGGGTCAACTGCCCTCCACTTTGAAAGTGCCAGATCAATCTGAGGAGTCAATGCCTCTTCATGTGATTCATGGAATCAAAACTGTAATAAAAATAAAGCAGCCAGAGAAGGTCTCAAATAGATTTAAATTATCGATGAGCTTATGGAAAACAAATTCATTTTAAACTAAGAGAGCCAAGTTTACTAAGAATGGTTTATTGAAAAATAAGAAAATATTTCATATAGGGGTAAAATTTAATAAACCAAAATTTATTCCATCTGGCATTCAATTTATCATTTATTTTAATGAATTGCCCTTGAATAAGTTCTGTGTCTTCCCCAAACTCCTTTCCTGTCTTTCTTTTTCTTTCTCTCTTTGTATCTGCCTTAATAAAGAGAAGCATTCTATTTCTATTCAAATTTGAAATTAGACAAGGATATTCTTTTTAACCACTAACACTAACACTTTAACCACTAAACAGCATTCTGAAAATTCTAGTAAATGCAATACAACAAAAAGAAGAAAGCATATGTATAAATGAGAAAAAGGAGACAAAATTCTTATTATTTTCTGTTAATGTAATTGTCTACTGGAAAGACCAAGAGAATCAATTGAAACATTATTAAAACTATCTGTAATAAATGAATTCAGTATGGGAGCCAGTTGCCAAAAATCTTAAGTCAGGGTCTAAAAACAGTGAGGTGAAAGTTGTGCATAGTTAAAATCACTCTTGAAAATTCCCCAAATGGCCCCTAAAGATTTTGTTCTATTTATTTTATTTTATTTTATTTTATTTATTTATTTATTTTGAGACAGAGTCTCATTATGTTGCCCTGGTGTAGTGGCGTCACAGCTCACAGCAACCCCAAACTCTGGGCTTAAGCTATTCTCTTGCCTCAGCCTCCCAAGTAGCTGGGACTATAGGCGCCACAACACCTGGCTATTTTTTTGTTGCAGTTGTCATTGTTGTTTAGAAGGCGCGGACCAGGTTTGAACCCACCAGTCCCCGTGTACGTGGCCAGTGCCCTAACCATTTAGCTATGGGCAGCAAGTGCCCCCTGAAGATTTTAGATGCTGTATTTGCAGAGACGTGTAAAATATACAATAGTATGTAGCATATAAGAGTATATTTGCGAAACAATTTAACAATACTGATTTTTGCATGCCAAAAACTTGTGTTTGAATATGTTATGATATGCACGTATGATTTAGCTTTGTCGCATACAAAGAAATCAATAACTTTTTAAAATATGTAGTCAAAAATTATATATTTTTTAAAAGTCTCATTTACAATAACAAATGAAAATAGACAAGGGTCATGCCTTGGTTTGTGTTCTCCTAGAAGCAGACCCTGAGACAAGGACAAATGTTAGAGCTGTTTTTTGAACCAGTCTGGGAAATGAAAATGGGGAAAGGAAGTCAACAGGGGGCACATCACTGTGCCTGTATTCCTGAAAGCAAATAGAGTCCCCCCTGCTGGGTACCCTCGGGGAGACACCAGAGCAGGCATCACAGTCATTCCAACAGAAGCCAAGGAAGCTGGGTGTTTACTCACTGTATTAGTCAGGGTTCCCACAGAAACAGGATATATATATGCACATATATATATGATTTACTATAAGAAATTGGCTCATGAGATTATAGAGGCTGAGCGATCCTACAAGGTACCCCCTGCAAGCTGAAGACCCGGCAAAGCTGGTGGTGTAGTTCTAAGAATGAGAGGACCCATGGTGTAAGTCCTAGTGGAGGGCTGGAGAAGACTGATTTCCCAACTCGGCAGTTAGGGAGAGAGTGAGTTCCGTGTTCTTCTACCTTTTCGTTCTACTCAGGCCCACAGTGGATTGGATAATGCCCTTCTCCGTGGGGGAGGGCAATGTGCTTTACCAAGTCCATTAGGGCAAACGCTAATCTCATCTGGAAACACAGACGTACCTAGAAATAATATTGAAACTGGGCACCTTATGTGTCAGTCAAGTTGAAACACAGTCACACCTACCTGAACTCCCTATTGTCATTGACTAAAGGGTATTTCTAGGGGTATGAACTCCGGAGTTCCAGCTTACTCTGTGCTCCTGTGGACAGAAAAGATCCCTCAGAGAAGTGCAGGGGACCCCAGTAAACTGCCCTGGCAAGTAGATGGAAACGTCAAGTGTGTTTAGTAAGTCGGACACTGGCACTGTCTACCATGTTAACCTAAAGGGGGGTGGAATCTATACATAAAAAGCACGTATTTTTGTTGGGAATCATGAATTTAAAATATTTAAATAGAGAGATGGACCATGTTCCTGGAAGGGAAGACTTAAAAATGTTAAGATTTCAATTTTCTCAAATTAAACCACAAATCAAATGCAATTTCAATGAGAATTCTACTGGGGCTTTTTTTTTTCTTTTGAGTTTATCTGGAAGGAAAAAATAGTAAGAATAGATAAAAATTCTTGAAAACTTGGATGTAGTCAATATTACCCTTGAAAATCCTTTAAGAAATGAAAAGGTACTGGCTGGCCTTACTAGATAATAAAATAGAGTGATGGTGGTGCAGGAACAGACAAGTAAAGGAACATTCTTAAGATTGCAAGAACACATCTAAATATTTACAAGCATATACGTAATACATATTACATATGACATTTCATGTAAGCCATAAGTGAAAGGAACATTGAATAATCATTATTGAGATAAATCTTACATCACATCATACAGCAGAACATAGTCTATATGAATTTAAGATTGACATGTAAGTAAACAAAAATACTAAGTACCATATAGAATAAAATGAGGCTGAATAATTATGGACTTTTCAAAGGGAAAAGCAGCCTAAGCTAAACACCCAAGGTGGAATTGGAGAAGAAATAAATACATGTTTAGAATTGAGTACCTAAAAGTGAACACATCGAGAGGCCCAAACAAAACAAGAATGAAACAGAGCAAAAGAGAAAGCATTAGTATACATAATATATGACGAATACTTGAAGTTCTTAAAAACCAACAGGAAAATATTGAAACACCAACACAAAGGGAAGTGGGCAAATTATCTGTTCATTCATTATTCAGCAAATGTTTCTTGGTAGGCATTTTGCAGGGCACTAAGTATACGCCAGTGAATAAAATGACAGTCTCCACTGTCGTGGATGTTACAGCATAGTAAGTGAGATATAGCTGATGAAAAACCAATGTATATGCAGTTGTAACAGTCAGAAGCGCTGTGAAGAGATCAAACAGAGCAGAGTAGCGGAGAATACAGAGGGGAAGTACTTTGACAAAGTGGTCAGCAAGCAGTGGCTTATAAACTAAGTCTTTTAGGATGAAAGGAAGTTTCTAGGTGAAGCTGGGTAGGAGGAAGTGGGAAGAACATTCCAGTAAGAGAGAATGGCATGCCCAAGGCCCTGGAGTGACGAGATGCTTAGTGATTCAAGGAACCGAAAGGAAGCCTGTGTGGTAAGGGAGAGTGGTAAGGAATGAGGCTGAAAAGGTGGACAGTGGTCAGGTTATGCAGAGCCTCCTAGATATGACAACTAGCTTGGAATTTATCTCATAAATTATGGGAATTCAATGAAAGGCATTAAGGAGGAGAATTACCTGGAGAAATTTTACATTTGAAAAAAAAAAATGTCCTGTGTCTGCTATACGGAAAACAGGCCGGAAAGGGTCAGGCCTGTGAGCAGGGTGGCTGGGTGGGAAGCCATCAGGGTAGTCCAGGCTGTCTAAGGGATGCCGGCATGGATGACCTACCTGAAGCAGAAGGAGAGAGGTGGAAGCGTCCAGATTCCCTGTGGAAAGAGGAACAACAGAACTTGCTCAGGAGTGGGAAGGGAAGGCAAGAGCACAAGCAAGAATGACCCTCAGGTTTCTGCCCTATGCAGCTCTGAAAAGAGTGGTAACATTTTCTAAGACAGGCAAGTTCTGGGGCAAGAGCTTGTTTCAAAATGTGTTAAATTTGAGATCACCGAGACACAGCCCAGTGGAGATGTTACTATCAGTTGGATGCATGCTGAGGGTGGAGTTTGGGTTGGAGACAGAAATGTGGTAATTAGTATCTATGGTAATTAAAGCCGTGGGAAGTGAAGCTTACCTGGAGAGGGGACCTGGCGCTGGGCCAGAGGGACAGGTAGAGAAGGAGACAGAAGGAACAGGTAGACAGGTGAAAAGAAAGCCAGTTAGATGTGGCATCTGAAAAGGTAAGAGGAGGGCATTCTAGGGAGGAAGTGGTAGACAGTGTGAAATATTACCAAAAGTGTAGAGCCGTGACTTTTAGCCCGCAGGCCGCAGCACACTGGGTGCCATGAGAGGATCTTAGGAGTGTCTTGAAAAATTATTTTCAAAGGAAATTCAAAGCACAGTAAGTACATTCTTTTTTTTACTTTTTTTTTTTTTGATCAACATAATTTAAGTGTGCAGTGGAAGTTTAACTACAGGTTCAAGTGTGCTGTGAGATAAAAAAGGTTGAAAATACTGGTGTAGAGAAATGAAACCAGAAAAATGCCCCCCAGATTTGGTGAAGTTGAGGCCATAGGTGACCAGTGGAGAATGGGCTGAGAGGTCAATGAACGGTCAGGAGGTGGAGACAGTATTTGCACCTCTTTAAGAAGTCTGGACCTGGGCTCGGCGCCTATAGCTTAACCGGCTAAGGCGCCAGCCACGTACACCTAAGGTGGCAGTTTCGAATCCCCAGCCCGGACCCGCCAAACAACAATGATGCCTGCAACCAAAAAAATAGCCGGGCGTTGTGGCTGGCGCCTGTGGTCCCAGCTACTTGGGAGGCGGAGGCAAGAGACTTGCTTGAACCCAGGAGTTGGAGGTTGCTGTGAGCTGTAATGCCACAGCACTCTACCCAGGGGGATAGCTTGAGGCTCTGTCTCAAAAAAAAAAAAGAAGTCTGGACCTGAAGAAGCTGGAACAGGCCAAAACTAAAAAGTTCCTAAGCAAATGAAAAGGCATTTCACCTCAGGAGTGACTCATGAAAAGCAAATTAAAACAGAAAAGGAAATCTTTTTTAAACTATCACATTGGCAACCTACTGGATATTTTTAAAGAAGGGAGGATGGGCTCTTCTACACACTACTAGAAATGGATTGTAAGTTCACATAAGATTGCTGGAAACATAGCTTTGTATTAACCGTGTGGACTTAGCAGTTCTTTCCTAAGAACACATCTGAGGAAATCATCATGGATGTGTGCAAAAACAGGCCTGCATTTTTGTCACAGTGTCCCGTGTAATAGAGAAATGTTGGAAACAACTGAAATGTCCAATGGTAAGAGACTGATTAAGTTTTAAAACAAATAGGGCTTATCGTTCTCATATAATAAGAAGTCTAGAGATACACACAGGGAGTTGCTGGCATTGGCTCAGTATCTTTTTATCTTCCTGCTTTGGCGTCCATAGCACGTTGGCTGTTCTCAGGACTCACCGCCTCATGGTTGCAAGATGGCTGCCACAGCCCTACCCTTCACAGCATTCACAGTCCAGAAAGGGCACAGCGTGCTGATGGGGGTGGTTTGGTCCTGGGGGCAGCCAGGGAAAAAGGGATTTCCTCCTTTTAATACTCTCTCTAGCTTTTTACCAGGAGCAGAACACCCCCCCCACACACACACACACACTACCCCTTACACCTCATTGGAAAAATGAAATCAGCTACTTGTCTCTCCCTGGACCAGAGGCCAGAAATATCTTTCTTAATATCAAATCTCTCTGTCAAAGATCTGAACAAAATGGGGGATCTGTTGGACAAGGAGCTTTAGAATTTGCGGTCTCCCCTCAGGACACCTGAGCCGGTGGCAGACCTTCCCTCTCCCCAACTTCTCTCTGCTCTGATGCCTGCCCCAACGCCTCCATCTATGCCATTATTCTGCCTTATTTCTCACCACATTTCTGACAAGGACCCTGCAGACAGGATTACTGAGTCTCTATTCTAGATGAATCTGTTCACCAATAAGTTTAAAGAAAAAAAGAAACCCGCCTTGTTATGTCTTCTTTAGTGCCCCCAGAGTTCTACCAAAATAGCCAGTAAACCCGAAATGTTTGATGAGTGTTTTTGGTTTTCAGCCAAGCTATTGAAATTTTGATACAACTTGATGTTTATGGAAACTTGTGTATTTGTCATACACATCCGTAAAATAAATCCATATTTGCAACCTTTAAAGGAAACACCAATAAAGCCAGATTTTTACTGTAATTAAAAGCCCTCACATGTTGTCAGAGCCCACACTGAAAGAAAAAAAGAAAAATATATACCACCTATTTTTCTTGAGACATCATTGGGCTGATTCTTTTTAAAGTTCAGTTTCTAGTGCTTTCTTTGCTTAGAGCACATTCCTTGTGAGTTCCTAAGACAGAGAATAAATACTGAGGACAAGGCTTTGGTCCAGTCAAGCTATAGATTTCAATACTCCCAGGAGAGCGTGGCAGAACTTAAGACAGGTCAGCAATACTGCTATAAAAGTATTTGATTTTTTTTTTTTTTTTTTAGTTACTGGAGAACTCTTACTTTGTGCAAGTTTTGGCTACCTGAAAGGCCCACAGTACACAACATTACTTTGGAAATAAGATGATACAAGTAGTTATAGCAAGAACTACATCATACTTACTCCAACTAGTAGAATAACAAGGTTGAGTCTTTTTTGGAAGGACTCTTTTTAACAAGAAGCCATCCATGAATGTATTTATTGATTCATTTGGAATTTCTCCTGCCCTTATCTTTTATCCTACAGTGCCCGATATCTTAATTTTCTCCAGCCTCATGGTCTTGGAGTTGTGCCTACATTTCTGGTAAATCTTTTAAGTCTCAGGATCGCTCCAAGATTTATTCTTTTTGAAATCTATTAAGAGGGTTTCCTCCTCGCTAACCCCATGGTGTGTGTTCTTTCTTTCTTTGTGTTCTCATAGCTATTTCCTCTGTGTCCTTCAAGTTACACAATGCAGTGATGAGGAGAGGGAAACTGGCTGAGAATTTTGAAGATTGGAAAATTGGGTTGATGCCAGAAAGTAGAAGCCTGTTTTCCCCTTTTGCTCATTTTCTTGCTCGGGTCACTGAGGACTGAGGCCGAAAAAGAGAGGAGGGTTAACTTTTGTCAACAGAAACAAGCCAAGGCAGAGGTTTGCAGGTTGTAAGCAGTACTGTAACTATTCAGTCCCATGAAAGGCACTCTCTCAGGGAATAGATCCATGAAAACGGATATGTATGAAAACAGCAAGTCACTCTGAGAATTTTTTAAAAGATGCTTCTTTTTATTATTTGAACTGAAAGTCTGATTCTTCCTTGTTTATTTCTTAGTTTGTGGTATTTTCTACTTTGGGTCTATTCTCTTGTCTTCAGAAAAGAGGCTTTGGGCTTTCTGTCTAATTGTATCCTCATTAGAGCCCTGCGGCAGGATCAGTCCCCACGCACAGAGGAGGGGCCTCATCCGGCTGGGAAAGGGACCCAGCTGAGAAAGCCCAGAGGGAGGCAGAGAGGAACCCCAGCAGGGGTCTTCACTTTTCAAAGCTGCTCTTCCCTAGCGGAGGAGAAGGAGGAGGATCAGAGGGTTGAAGTGCCCTCACCACACTTCTATAACCTACTTGGGACTTGATGACTACAAGACTACAATGTACAGTTGGTGTGCCCATTTGTGTCCATTCCATTGGAAAAGAAAAGAAAAAGGCCTAGTTACCCACTTGAAGATTTAGAAACAAAAGCTGGAGCCTGTGGCAGCATAGGGGCCAGGCGATCATAACAGC
Organism: Galago senegalensis; assembly: GCA_963575145.1. Lineage (NCBI taxonomy): Eukaryota > Metazoa > Chordata > Mammalia > Primates > Galagidae > Galago > Galago senegalensis. Next base: position 2,912 of record CAUYTI010075905.1, on the reverse strand, counting down.
TGTCATCTTTCCTTTCAAATGAAATGTAATCATAGTTTTGCTCACACAGGCTTAGGGAATTTCTGGCAAGATACCCAATTAACTACCGTCAGTGATTACCTCTGGGGAGGGGTCCTAGGGCAATGACACGCTGAAGGGAATTTTATCTTTTGCTTAATACCCTCTGTTCTGTTAAAGCTTTTTATAAAATCCATATATAATTTTTAGTCTAAAAAGCTAGTGATTCAGCTTTTAAGCTAGTGAGTAGTTCCAATTGTTTTTAATGAACTGCTTTGCTACTTAACATAAAGATAAAAGAGAGGTAAAGAGAGAGTATAGGAAATTCCTTTTCCTAGAGTTCTCCCTCACCCATCTCAAGACTCAAATGCCAGACCTGTCCATTCAGATAGAAAGATGGTGGTCACATGGCCGAAGAATTTGAATTTCCATACAGCACTACAGTATGAATGAATTTTTTTGGATTTCTTCCTCTTTTTATTTTTTCCTGCTTCCTCATTTGCTTTTGATTCACAGTGTAGCTTTTCTACAACCTAGGGAGCTTCAGGCTTTCCTTTCTAGAATCCCATTGTTCCACCCAGTTCCTGCGGCATCCCTCCCACAGGAGGGCATGCGCAGTTACAAGGGTGTTTCTTTTTTTCTGTTTCAATTTCTGCATGTAGATTGAAATCTAAAGAGCTTGTGAGTTAGAACAAGGAACAAAGGCTTGGAATAGATGCATCCCCTTCCTTTAAGGGCTCCAGAATACAAATCCTGGCTTAGGAGAAGAGGGAGAAAGAATTGGGGAGGGAGGAGTAGGGGGAGAGGGAAGGATACACGGAATTAATGGACATAGTCTCACTTTACAATTAAATATAGGGAAATGGGTATATGCGTATTTCTCACAGATGATGGAGCAGCACCGTAAGTATTCCTTGATGTCTATAGTTGGAGTACTTCTTGGAAGAAATGTAAATCTATTTCTTTTGCAAAATCATATAATAATTTATGGGCCCATGAGGAGTATCCCATTTAAAGGACTCTAATTAGAAATATTTTTGTAAAACTCATTTTGTTAATTATCTCCTTTCTTTAATTTCCCTTCAGTCTTTTTCATTCTATTAGTTCTTCCTTTTCATCAAGAGCACATATTTATGACATTTCCATCTTAAAACAAAGAAAGAAAAGCCTCCTATGTCTCCTGTAGTTATTGCCCTCTGTTCCCTTCACAGCTAAGTTCCTTCCAAAGGACTCTGAAGAAGACAGGCACACGGCCTACAGACATATGAAAAAATGCTCATCATCCTTAATAATAACAGAAATGCAAATCAAAATTACTTTGAGATATCACCTAACACCAGTAAGATTAGCCACATCACAAAATCCCAAAACCAGAGACATTGGCATGGATGTGAAGAGAAGGGACACTTCTATACTGCTGGTGGGAATGTAAACTAATATGTACCATTTGGAAAGATGTTTGGAGAAGACTTAGAGAACTAAAAATAGACTTGCCATTCAATCCTACAATTCCCCTACTAGGTATATATCCAGAAGACCAAAAATCACACTACAGGCTCGGCGCCTGTGGCTCAAGTGGCTAAGGCACCAGCCACATATACCTAAGGTGGCAGGTTTGAATCCAGCCCGGACCGCCAAACAACAATGACAGCTGCAACCAAAAAATAGCCGGGCATTGTGGCAGGCACCAGTGGTCCCAGCTACTTGGGAGGTTGAGGCAGGAGACTTGCTTGAGCTCAGGAGTTGGAGGTTGCTGTGAGCTGTGATGCCACAGCACTCTACCCAGGGGGACAGCTTGAGGCTCTGTCTCAAAAAAAAAAGAAAAAAGAAAAAATCACACTATAACAAAGATATTTGTACCAGAATGTTTATTGCAGCCCAATTCATAATTGCTAAGTCATGGAAGAAGTCCAAGTGCCATTGACCCATGAATGGATCAATAAATTGTGGTATATGTACACCACAGAATATTATGCAGCCTTAAAGAAAGATGGAGAGTTTACCTCTTACATGTTTACATGGATGGAGCTGGAACATATTCTTCTTAGCAAAGTATCTCAAGAATGGAAGAAAAAGTATCCAATGTACGCAGCCCTACTATGAAACCAATTTATACTATGTATCTATGTATCTATGTATACATAGATTTATACTATGTATCTATATATCTAGTATACTATATATCTAGTATACTAGATACTATCTATACTACATAGATTTATACTATGTATCTATATATCTAGTATACTATGTATACTAAGTATCCAATGTACTCAGCCCTACTATAAACCCAATTATAGCCCAGGAAGAAAAGGAAAAGGGAGAGGAAGGGGAGGGGAAGGGGGAAGGATGGGTGGAGGAAGGGTAATTGGTGGGACCACACCTACGGTGCATCTTACAAGGGTACATGTGAAATTTGCTAGGTGTGGAATATAAATGTCTTAACACAATAACTAAGAAAATGCTGTGAAGGCTATGTTAATCAGTTTGATGAAAATATTTCAAATTGTATATAAAACCAGCACATTGTACCCCATGATTGCATTAATGTACACAGCTATGATTTAATAAAAAAAGGGGGGGGATGGTCTCAGCTGGGTGTGGTGGCTCTTGTCTTTAATCCTAGCACTCTGGGAAGCTGAGGCTGGTGGATTATTGAGCTCAGGAGTTCGAGACAAGCTTGAGCAAGAGTGAGACCCCATCTTGACTAAATGTAGAAAAACTAAATAGGTGTTGTGGTGGGTGCTTGTGGTCCCCGCTGTTCTTTTTTTTTGTTGTTTGTTTTTTTGAGACAGAGCCTCAAGCTGTCCCCCTGGGTAGAGTGCCATGGCATTACAGCTCACAGCAACCTCCAACTCCTGGGCTCAAGCGAGTCTCCTGCCTCCGCCTCCCAAGTAGCTGGGACCACAGGCGCC
>CAUYTI010075904.1:0-25537 GCA_963575145.1 Galago senegalensis | reverse complement strand
GGCAGGAGACTCACTTGAGCCCAGGAGTTGGAGGTTGCTGTGAGCTGTAATGCCATGGCCGCTACCCAGGGGGACAGCTTGAGGCTCTGTCTCAAAAAAAAAAAAAAGTTGCCAAGAACAAACAATGAGAAAGCACAATCTCTTCAATAAATGGTGCTGGGAAAACTGGATATCCATATGCAGAAGAATGAAGCTAGAGCCTTATCCCTTACCATTTAAACAATCAAATCAAAATGGATTAAAGAGTTAAATCTAAGACCCAAGAATATGAAACTACTAAAAGACAACATTGGGGAAATGCTTCAGGATATTCATCTGGGCAGGAATTTCTTGAGTAATACCTCCAATGCATAGGCAAATAATGGGATCACATCAGGCTAAAAAAGCTTCTGAGCAGAAAAGGAAACAATCAAGAAGTGGAGAGAACACGCAGAATGGAGAAAATATTTGCAAACTACCCATATGTCAGGGGATTAATGACTAGACTATAAAAGGGGCGGCAAAAATTCAGTACGAAAAGCAATCAAATAATTCAATTAAAATGGACAAAGGATCTGAATGAAAGAAGAAAGAAGATATACGAATGGCCAACAGGTACATGAAGAAACGTTCAACACCATTAGTCATCAGAAAAATATAAATCAGAGCTATAATGAGATTATCATCTCACCCCAGTTAAAGTGGCTTTTATCAAACAGATAGACAGTAATGAATGCTGGCAAGGATGTGGAGAAAGAGAAACTCTCATACATTGTTGGTGGGAATGCAAATTAGTGCAGCCACTACAGAGAGTAGTATGGAAGTTCCTTGAAATACTACCATGTGACCCACCAGTCTGACTACTATGTATACATTAAAAAGAAAGGAATTCAATATACATTTTTTTATTAATTCATGGCTGTGTACATTAATGCAATCATGGAGTACAGTGTGGTGTTTTCATATACAATTTGAAATGTTTTCAGCAAACTGATTAACATAATCTTCATGTCATTTTCTTAGTTATTGTGTTAAGACGTTTATATTCTACTTTTAGAAAGATTCACTTGTAACCTCGTAAGATAAACCATAGAGGTGATCCCACCAATCACCCTCCCTCAACACATACAACCTCCTCCCTTCTCCTGCCCCCTCCCAATATTCTTAAACTATAATTAGTTCATAGCTTTCATATAAAAGCTATATACTAGTTTCATAATAGGGCTGAGTACATTGGATACTTTTTCTTCCATTCTTGAGATACTTTGCTAAGAAGAACAGGAATTCAGTATATTGAAAAGACATCTATATTCCCATGTTGATTGCAGCACTATTTACAATAGCTAAGATTTGGAATCAACCTAAGTGTCCCTCAACAGATGAATGGATAAAGAAGTTGTGGTACAGGGCAGCACCTGTGGCTCAAGGAGTAGGGTGTTGGCCCTATATACTGGGGGTGGAAGGTTCAAACCCTGCCCCAGTCCAGAAATGCAAAAAAAAAAAAAAGAAGTTGTGGCACATAACAACAATGGAATATTATGGAGCCACAAAAGGAAAGAAATCCTGCCATTTGCAACATCATGAATGGAACTAGAGAACATTGTGTTAAATGAAATAGGCCACCCATGCAAAGTCAAATCTCACATATTCTCACTCATATATGGGAATTAAATACTAAAAGCAATGGATCTCATGGAGACAGAATAGAATGAAAGTTACTAGAGGATGGGAAGGAAAGCAGAAAGTAAGGAAAAAGTAGGGGTGTTTAACGGGTGCAAAAATATGGGTGTATAGTTACATAGGATTGCATTTTATAGCACAACAAAGTAAGCAAAGGTATAATTAAGATATAGCTTAAAATAACTAAAAGAGTGGAATTGGAACATTCTTAACACAAAGAAATGAAAAATTCATGAAGTTATGGATACCCCAGTTACCCTGATTTGATTTGATTAATTCATTGTATTCCTGTATCAAAATACTACCTGTACCCTATAAATCAGTGGTTCTCAGCCTGTGGGTTGTGACCCACAAGAACTGTATTAAAGGGCCAAGGCATTAGGAAAGTTGACAACCACTGATATAAATATATACAACTATTATATATCCATAGTAAGTAAAAATTAAAAAAGAAAAGAAAAATTGTGTCCTAAGTGCAACTATCTGCTTGAAGGAGAGAAAGACGTAAGCTCAGGATGTATAGAAGATTAAACTAACAACAAGGAGCCCTCACTTACCTCTCAGGTAAGTAGCAAACTTTGTCTTTTTGACTTGTTTTATTTGGCAATGGGTTTACTACTTCAATTACCTAGGTAAATTTTGATAAATTATTCAAGCTCGTGAATGATTTTGTATTAATTTCTATTGAGCTGTAACAAACCCAAGAACATTTGCTTTTAAAATGCATAAGAAAATGCAAAACACATCTCTATTTTGACCACTGAAAAGCTCATTTATAATGACGACTTTTTATAGTATCTTATTAACTGTAATATATTCATAAGAATGCTACATAGAATATTTTCAATGTATAACAGAAAGGAAATCTGATATTAGAACCTCAGTGCATCCTGTATTCTACAGGGAGACACACAGGATATATCACAAAGAGTAGTAAGGACATGCTTCAAAACTAAGCATTCATTAATTTATTCATTTATTTATTCATTCACACTCATATTCAATGAACATTTCTTGGAAGTCCTCTCTTGAGGAAGGTATTATTCTATCTAAAACTCTGTAAAGGAACCTTTATCTTATCACAGAGCTTACAAAGACAAAGTAAAGATAGACAAAGTTTAACATAGGAATGGGATCACTTGAGCCCAAGAGTTTGAGGTTGCTGTGAGCTATGATGGCATGCTGGCACTCTAGCCTGGGCAACAGTATGAGACTCTATCTCAAAAAACAAACAACAACAAAACCCAAAAACAATCACATATATTAGTGTACTTTGTCTGTGTTTAGACTATAGTGAGGGAAGGTGCTCAAGAAGTAAATAAGAAAATTATCAGGCTTTTCTTTAAGTGGCCATCAAGCTCTTGAATGATTTTTCATTAATTTATACCCAAGTGCATTTATATTTTCATTCTGCCCAAAGTAGCTATTTTAAAATCCAATCCTTACTGCATCCAAATCTAGACAAGTGTCACAAAAAATACATTTTTAAGAACAGTTTTGAAAGATTGTTGACAAATTTGTTCATCCTTCCTATTTTTATAGAGAAGTCGCTTAAGCCTCTATTTGTAAAAAGAAAAGTTATAAAATGACAAAAATGTTGGGATGATTACTATTAAACAAACTCTGGTGAAAGAAGCTCCTGTCACACTCGTCTAGCTCAGGAAGCAGACACCTTCCCCCTTGTTCTCTGATTGCCCCGCTTCATCACACACACTTACACAAGTCACCCAACTGGTTACCATTGTCCTGTGTTCTGTTTTTGGAAGAGGGCATTTCTTTGACCCTAGTCACCCAAGAGAAGGCAATTAGTATTGACAACTGCTGCAGGGAGAAAAGTGGAGATGATGGGAATATTCAACACTTGGAAATTCTCAGATTCCAAGCATTGGAGTTTTTTGCCTGCATAAATTTCTAGGACTTTTGGCCAGTTAAAATATATCCTTTTTTTTTTTTTTTTGTTAATGAAAATATTGGTCATATAAATGAGTACTGTACCAACTCTTAGAAGAAAATTGCTTTATATAGTCTGGTTATGATCAGTAAAACTAGTATTTATATTATATATTTGCTTACCATATCTGTTAGGTTTGAAGATCATTTAAAATATTTTTGTGTTCTAGATCAGCCCCAATTCCCTGCCTGTTAATCTGACCCAAGTGTTCTAAACACAGACATGGCCAGTTTTAAATCTGTTATAGACACCTGTATATGGAGGAAACAAAGTCTATACTGGGATCTTGCAGGATATATTTATCTAAAATAAAGAGATTTCTTTACAATGAGCTACCTAATTTGTAGACACTAATGTCTCTAGTAAAAATGCTGATACCGGTACAAGAGCTACTTCTAATTCTATGTCTCTACCTGATAGACCAATTCTGGCAATAGGTGGCAATTATCTGAGTCAACAAGCAAAGTCAAAAGCTGGGAACTGGGCAATATGCACCATTTATTCCTGTCCCATAATACCATAATTATCTTATATCATCCTATATAGATTTGGGGTTTTTTGCCAGTAGTGAAAGATATTTTCATACAGAAATAACAGACTCCGTGACACAAGCAAGGCATAATGTAGCACTATGAGCTCCTAGGCGAGTAACAGGCCAACAAGCTGGGGTGGAGAAACCTAAGACAAGGATTGCACAAACCATCAACTCTTCAGGGAGCAAAGTGCTCTGATGTTCCCTCCTGAAGATGGAACAGTGGAGTCTTATCTTGCTTGCCTCTTACTATAACTTTCATGCTTTATCTGTTCATTCATTGCTTAGCCTGAACAACAGTGGCCTCCTTGAAATAAAAAGATGTGCTGTACAATGACTTTCAGTCAATGACAGACTATAAATTGTCCCAGAAGATTAAAATACCATATTTTTGGCTGGGTGTGGTGACTCACATCTATAATCCTGTCACTCTGGGAGGCCAAGGCATTGCTTGAGCTTGGGAATTCAAGACCAGCCTCAGCAACAGTGATATCCTATTTCTATCAAAAAATAGAAAAACTACCCAGGTGTGGTGGTGCACCTTTGTGGTCCCAGCTACTTGGGAGACTGAGACTGACCTACGATGGCATGCTGGCACTCTAGCCTGGGCAAGCATGGCACTCTATCTCAAAAAACAAATAATAACAACAAAAAAAACCCCAACAACACTGTCACTGTACTTTGTCTATGTTTAGATATATTCAGATACACAAATGCTTAACTGTGTTTTAATTGCCCACAGTATTCAGTACAGAAACATGCTTAACATTTTTGTAGCCTATCCTGCGTAGTAGGCTGTACCATCTTGGATTGTACACTGTAATGTTTGCACGATGATGATGAAATTATCTGATAGCACATTTCTCAGAAGGGATCCCTGTGTGAAGTAATGCATGACTGTAACTGATTCCTCTTTTAATAATCTGTATTTAGTACAGTGCCTGGCTCCCACCCCACCAAAAAAAAGAAAAAAGAAAAGAAAAGGAAAAGAAAAAGAAAAATGTTCAGCATATTGGAATGATGTACTGGTTATTTATAAAAAACATGGAATTATTATTCATAACAAAGTCCTTTTGTGAGGATAGTCACTGATATATTTATGTAGTCACAGGTTTTAATTATTTTCTGTTTTAGCCATATGTTAACACAAGTAGATTTGGATGAGCTCTTTAGCGGGGAAAATTAAATCTATTTGCCTAAGTTTGGATTTACCCACTTGAGTACAATACTGAGAATATGAAGTTTCTCTTCTGGTTTTAGCTGGTGCCCCTTGGGGTACCCACCAAATTTGTAAATTTGTAAGAATAAGAAAATCAAAAACTGAGGAACTATGTGCTGGAAGAGCACACGTCTGATCTACAATTACTAAAACACAAACATTACCATTTCATTTTCTACAAAAAGAAAAGTACACTCTGACATCTGATAATAGTTTTGTCTTCTCCTCTATCATTTCCTCTTGGAAGTCTCCCCTGCCCTTGCTCACACACACACACACACACACACACACACACCTCTCAATCACACGTGTCCCAAGCTGTGCTACTTCCCTTCTGTACTTCCCTAATGTGTTGTGTGTGTCTTTAACACACTCCGCAACATGCTGTCTATGATTATGCATTTTTCCATATCTCTCCCAATTGACTATAAACATCTCAAGAGAAAAGACCATAGCTTATTCATGTTTGAATCTTTATGACAGGGCTTGGGCTCATAATAAGCTCTCAAGAGATAGTTGTTGCATTGAATTGAAATGACTTCCACTTGGGTTTCACAGTAGACTACTCATTACTTATCGGACTTACTCAGGGGACAAGTGTCTGGCCTCATTTTCATTTGCATTTTAGCCATGATTTTGCCTACTGTCAATCACCAGTATAGAAAAGCAAACTGGACTATGGTGAGCCAAATTAACTGGACCTGTGATAACCTCATCAGCAAAAAGCCCTGAGCCATCAAGCAGTCAAATCATCAGTTGCAGCCTATGATTATCATGGAAACCTGGTTTTTTGACTTTGATGTCAATTCACCTTGCCAAATACTCCCTTTTGTTTGAAAGATATTCATAACAATCACAAAACTAACAACAGGTAGTAAACATTTTCAATTTCCCAACCACCTAGATACCTATAATTTTTATTTCAGTTAATGATTTGATTAACCTAATTAGGTAAAGCCCTCTAATATCAATGTTTGTCCAATTTTAAGGTATTTTGACTTAAATTTGGTAGAAATCAGGCAATTGTCTGAATAATTTAGGCCAGATTCTTTTTTAATACAGATATCTCCACCATAAGACTTTTGTTTTGTTTTGTTTTTAATTTGTCCTTAAGTATCTCCATTTCTGGCACACAGTGGATGCTCAGTAGCTAAGATTTAAACTTATTATATGGCAAAGGATATCATAGTGTGTGATCTTACAGCATTACCTGGTCTCACAGCATTAAATCTTTCTCAAAAATCTTCACAGTAATCCTTTGAGACAGGTGATAATATTATCTGAGCCTTAAAAAGGTTAAATAACTCAACCCAAGGTCAAGTTAAGAACATGGACTATCATTTTAAACACAACTCTTTGTAAATATTTTTAGAATGAGTGGCCAAATGCATTTTCCAGCATATTTTTAAAAAATATTACAGTATTTTTTAAAAGTATAAATTGGTCATGTAGAAAAATGTAAGAAAAGATTCACACATTTAGTGAATGTGTGTGCTTGGGTGTAAAGTTGATATCATAGTATACACAATGAATATCAAGTTTTAATTCAATCATATTTCATGAATAATTTCCTGTTATTAATAATCTTCCTTACATGAGAACTATTTTAAGAGACATTTTTCTTTTTTACCTCAAGAAATTTTTATGATTTGTAGAGTAGAATTATGGCTTTTGGAATTTTTGGCTATTTATAACTGTTTCGGTGCATGCTAGCAAATTTTGTGAACATCATTATGAATAAAAATTTAGGCTCATCTATAATTTGTCTCTTAAGAAAAAGGCTACAGGTTGTATTAACGCATTAATGAGAAACTTTGTGTTTTTTTTTCTTTTTCCCAATGTAATTCCATGCTATCTCAAAGAAAGATTTTGTCCTGGTTATAGTTTAGGTTTTAATTAGTTAAAATTTATGCTAATTTTTCATAAACTTTAGAGACAAATGGCTCACACTGAAGTACATTTTAATAAATGTTGTAAGTATATGACACCATAGCCAAGGATGATGTTTTGGCAGCCTCCACTGAGAATTTTCTCATTTTATACACAGTCAACAGTTTTACAATTTGGTTTAAAAAAAAAAAAGACAGATAAGAAAAGACACACACACAGAGATGATAAACATAAGCAAGAAATTATGGCTATGGCATAACAGATGACAGATTTTTTAAAGCACTTCAATTTTAAAAATTGAATGGTATACTTTATTATTGATTATTCAAAGTCAAACTTGCCAATTTGGCAACTTCATTTTCCCAGGTGTTCATTTGATGTAAAAAATATGGGTATTTTTTAGCCATTTTTGCTTTTGAAGTTCTTAGTCATGAGAATCTGCCTTAAAACTCATATTACTCTCAATATGTGGAAAACCCAAGGTCAAGAATAGTAGAATTTGTTGTTGGTTGCGTCGTCTCTAACAAAGAATTATTATTGAGTAAGTGAACTTACTTCTTGTTGGCATCTGGGAGAGTTTTGGCTGAACATTGTGAAGAGCTAAGATACCCTCACAGCTTTGTTGCAGTGGTCTAGAAGAGCCAGGTGCAAAGGAGATCATCTGTAGCAGAAGCAGGAGATAAACATTTCTAACAATAATAGACATTAAACAAATATGTGTTGAATGAAAGAATAAACAGAAAAGTGCAAGTTGATGCTAGTTGTGAAGTGGTCATTCTTGATGTATTGAAATCAAAAATATCTATGGACCACCAGACTTTGCGTCTATTTTGAGCCAGCTCAGTGAACCTGGGCAAATCATGGAGGCTCGTCTGATTTGTTAAAAGAAGGCCAGTAGTATCTGTCAAGTTTATGCATTGGATTTCAAAATATATATGAACAAAATGTATGAAACTACTTATATACTATAATACTTTCTAAATATGTAAATAAAATAAAAATCTCAGAGAGAACAAGGTACTTATGAATTGCTAATAAAAGAGGTTTTTATTAGGGTAGTACTGTATCTCTTCTAAATGAACCGATGCTGTAAGAAGAAATCTCGTAGGGCATAGCATTTCTTTAATTGATAGCAAGAATTCTCAGTGTTAACTATTTAGGTGTCTCCAGAGTGTCTTTCCTTTCCTCTTGATATTGCCTTGTTTATCCCTTTGATTTATCCTCTCATCCTACTTAACTAGCCTATGCACTGTAATACCATCTTGTTTATGGGGAATAATAAAAAAATTCTTTGCAATTGGAGATTGGCTTTATTTAAATGCAAATTAAAACTATATTCTTTCAGTTACAGGCCAGAGATTATAAACACATGCTGCTTGACAATTTCAGGCAAAAAGGAGAAAGCTTTGCGTTCCCATCATCTAATGCGACTGATCTCATTTTTTGTAAAATGGTACAACTAACGAAGCTGTGACATTTATGTTGTCTTACATATGGTTTGTTCTGTTTTTTAAAAGGGAAGGTAATATTTATATAAAAGGTGGGGGGAAAAGCCCTAAATTGCTTCACTAGTGAAGGAATTCGCTTAACTTGAAATTTCTGGAGACAAAGAATATGTTTGTTTTACCACGCAACTGCTTTGACTGAACAGGTAGAATTCTGTTTCTGCCCTCTTTGATGTATCTAGAAATGAGCCAATCATAGTTATAGTGATATTTATTTTGAAAGGATATTCCAAGAATGAATGCAATAACTTGCCAAATGGAGTAAAGTTCTAGAGAAGATAGGGGCCCATGGTCATTCTCCTGAACCAGATATGAGTTTCTTTCATTTTGAAACTCACACTGGCAATCCTCTTGGCAATCATGTCAAGAAAGGGATCAAGAAATGCAGTAGGGAAAGAAACAGAACACATAAATACCTATATCATTTCCAGAAGGTAATGAGATATCTGAAAGGATTAGGGTTCTATGTATTATTGCAATGCAATTAAAGAAAGTGAAAGTAAATGAAAGCATTAAATGAAAAATGTCTGAAGTGTAATTTTCTCCCCTTTACATTTTTATGATCCAAGTGGAATATAGTCCACTTCCACCTCTCATATCCCCCATACCAAACTCTGATTAGTCCTGCTGTAGGTACAGAACCATTTATTCCTGCATACTAAGACTCACACTCTTTCACACATTGGAGGGTGCATTCTTCCTTTCACTCTTATTCTGTGATAAGTGCTTGTTACTGACTTTGGGTCCTGTGGGAAAATGAAGTGTAGCTCCATGAAGCAAGAACCTCCCCAATAGCATGACAGCTCAGCCACTTGACAGGTTATCTGACTTTATATCTCGAATGTATAGGGGAGCTTTTTGTCATTGCTATCTACATAGCAATGAGTAATGCTTGAATAGAATGGATTCTTTCTACTTGTGCGGGTCAAATATATACATTGGGATAAAACTTGGAAGAACGTGCTCTCCAAATCAAATCTCACAGGAGCCTGACCTGTAATAATATTCCCCAATACTTTATTAAAGTTCAGCTTTTGTTAGGAGGCCAATTTTAGTTAAAGCTGATTACGACGGATGATTAGACAAAACAAAATACTGTGATTACAAACAGAACTATTTCATGAAAATGTTAAAAATATGGGACAAATTTAGTAACTTAATGGTTTTTCCATTTTCCTAGCTTCTTTTCCAACCAGTAACTTTTCATAATTAGTGATACCGGAAAAGTGATGCCCTAGCCAGCTCAGCTAAACAGGGCTGGGGGACCTGCTGCTTCTGGCTTGGTGGCAGCAGCCAGCAAAAGAACTGACAGGCTGGAGCAAGCGAGGGAGCCTCCAGAGGCTCCAGTAAAGTGGCGCTAGAGGACCTGCCGGCTCTGCCTTGGCAGCAGCTGGCACAGAAACCTGCAGGCTGGAGTCAAAGGGGGAGCTTTCCTCTCCCACCAGAGGCTCCAGTAACAAAAAAGACCAGGCCGATCAGGGGAAAACAATAGCAATTCCTCTAGTGCATCCCTGATTGGCCCATTTTCAATCCTGCTCCTGACTGGTCTATTTTATAGACCAATCAGCTAAGCTCTCAGCTCATTGGACAACTGCCCCTATATAAACCTCTGAGCAGAGAGCCTAGCAGCAGATCATCGCTGACCAGAGAGGAAGAGAACAGAAGAGCAAAAACATTGCAGATCATCACAGACCTTCAAGGAAGATAGAGCAGAAGAATAAGACTTCAGCAAGCTGTTGCAGACCTTCGAGAGAGGAAGAAAGAGCGAGAGTTGTAACATTTCTACCGCTGACCCTGCACTGCAAAGAGGCTTGGTCCTTTGTAGGAGCTGTAACACTTCTGCTGATCCCGTTCTACAAAGAGGTTTGGCTCTTTGTAGGAGCTGTAACACTTCTACCGCTGACCTTGCCCTGCAAAGAGGCTTGGTCCTTTGTGGGAGCTGTAACACTTCTGCTGATCCTGCTCTACAAAGAAGCTTGGCTCTTTGTAAGAGTTCTTTTCATAAGAGTTGTAACACTCACATCCTGCCCTGCAAGGCAGTTTGGTTCTTTGAGCTGTAAATAAAATTTCACTGTTCATTCTATGGTCCGTCAACTCATTCATCAAATCGTTGAGACCAAGAGCCTGGAAATCTAAAGTCAAAAATCCAGTATCAACGGGATGCAGGACAAATTGTTAAAAAGCAGGACATCTGGTCACCCTAGTTTAGAGAGTAGTCTGTCCTGAAGTCTGGGTGTGGTGTGACTGACAATTCCTCCTTTCATTCTTACAAACTTCAACATAAAAATGACAACTGGTTCCAAAGTGCTGACAACTGCTACTCCACCATCTTATTTTCCAAACTTAAAAACACTTTGAAAGTGATGAACTTTAAACAAAAGCAAAGCAAGAACTTAACTGATACTCTCTTAAACTTTCTGCAGGTATCTATCTAGAAAAAGCTTCCATTTACCACTGCTTGCTGACTCTGTGCCAAAGTGTCAGCAGGTTGAAAAGACCTCAGGTGCCAAATATGGACAAGGGGTACATGGTCTGCCCTGAGACGGGCCCACCACTATTTCCCCTTAATTTCATTCTTGGCCATGTTCTCCACCATTTTTTCACCTTCAAGTTTCTTTCTATTCATGGTTTCACCTACTAGACATGCTTCTCTTTTTAGCAAAGCCAACCCCTCTACTGTCACAATTTAATAAATCAGCCTGTCCCCATCCCACGTTGGTGCTAACTTCTGAATCTTACCTTCTTAAGCATCTATGCATTGGCACAGATGGGTCAGGTCATAACATTCCCCTGCTGTCCTCTTCTGTAAAGTACTTGATCTTCCTCCATCCTGGTACTTCTTTCATGTTAACCACCTGTTTTCTCCTGCTAAGAAATTAATTTTTAAATCCTGGGTAGCAGCCTCTCTCCACCCACTAGTACGCGCCAGAGAGAGAAGCCAGACGTAGGAGGCTTGCTCATCAGATACAAGACTGCTGTAACCCATTCAGAGTAAGTGTACTTTTGAAGTCAATCCACACATGTTTATTCGGTGTCTGTGATATACCCATCCCTATACAGAGAAAAGATAATGTCCTTTTCTTTCAGCATCTGCCAAACTGCCATTGTGCCAGGCACTTCCTGGGCAGGGGCCCCTGGGTACAAATCTTAGGCACTTCTACAGCCACTCAGCCCTGCAGGTACCTGACACAAGGCGTGTGCAAATAAGCCAAGCTTCCTGACTCCCAGCCAGTGAAACTGAACATTACATAACCATCATTGTAAAAAAAGACCACAGAGGCAAACCCTCTAAACAGGATATTCCCTCTTTAGTAGCCTCAGAGGAAAAACTGTTCTAATATGGTGATTCTATTCCTGACAGGAATAACCCTTAATTATTATGTGCCTTGAGCATCTAGAAATTTTTAAATAGAATTTCACTTACTGTTAAGAGAATCGGAGAACTACGTCACCGACAAGAGAAAAGACTTTCACTGCGAGAGAGAGGGAGAAACCGAGATGGGGTGGAGAGGTTTTGGGGGGGCTGGGAGAAGCACAGCGCCTACTGAGTTATTTTTAAAGTTCTAGAAATATGGGAGAGAAGACAGAATCCTGATTGAAGAAAACCGCATGAGAAAATAAAATTCTTCCACAAGAGATTGTAAAGAACGTTCATTCATGGCAGATTCAGCATTAATCCCTGATTAAGTTTCAGGAAATGAAGAAATCAAGTTTCTATTTCCAGGGGAAAATAAATACATATATGATATGCAAGGCAATGTGTATACGGCCTGCTTCTAAAACACAGATTCACTCCCAAGATTTGAGAGTTGTAACTTTGAGAGTTTCTGACTGTTACAAATGACCTTTGCAGGCATTATTCTTGTCATTCTTGGTTCAGGTGCTGCATGTCAGTGACCAGTAATCAAGCTGTAAATTTCAATATGTCACCTAAACATAGGAAGTTTTTGCAGCTGTCCACTTGCATTATCAGTCCATCCATGGCCAGCTTCAGCTGGGTTGGCCACACAGATCAGTACGGAAAGAAAGATCTATTCCTTCTCATAGAGTTGGCTTTCTTAGCTGGAGATGTCAGCTGAGCTGTATCACTCAGGGAGCCAGAAGTGCTCACCGGGCCTCCTAAAAAAGCTACCCTATCAAGGGGACGGTTTCTGAACACACAGAAACAAAGGCTATTAGGAGCATTCCTGCCCTCAAGAATGTCATTTGGAAAGATTCATTTATTTAAACAGGCAAATCTAGAGGGTTATAGTGAGAGTCTTTCCCCTGACAAGGTGTTGTCTCCCACCTCCTGTTTGCAGGCAACAAACTGTTCACACACTTTCCCCAACTTAGGACAACCATCTGTGTCCTTCTCCACGTTGCAGATCTGAGCACCGCCACCAGGTCTCTCCAAGTTCTCTGGGTTTGGAGAGCCATCATCCTCTGCCTCTGATGGATGATGACATCAGGGAGCTAATCAATGCTTTTTGGTGGAAGGGATTTTTGGACTGCTGAACGGAGGGAGAAGTACAACAGACCCCCGGTCTATGAACTGATGGGACGCGACTCGAGTATGCACCCATCAAACTAGTTGGCTTCCAGCCCCTCCTAGAATCCAATGGGAACGAGTCAACAGAATGTGAAAAAGTAAACGGGAAAAATGCAAAGCCGTTTCCTCAAGGACACCATTAAAAAAAATGCACCGCCATCATAAATAAAATTAATACTGGATTTCCAATGCTGGAATAACCAATTGTTGCCCTTTAAACCCAGTCCTTCTCACAACTTCCTGTTTTCAGGGTTATGTCTGAGCCCGTATCTAGGTTCGACTGGGGAGGCCTGTACAACTGTTTGATTCAGAAGCAAGACTTTGCTGGATTCAAGCAGCAAACCTGAGCGTGGATCAATGATAATCCTTTTTCCTTAGTCCCTGAAATGTTGTGAGTGCTCGGCTCATAAATATTATTTTAGATGTCATCTCTCTCACCGCTAAAATCCTAGGTCTTCCTAGTAATGGTTAACTATAGAACTGAAATAGAAAAAAATTCAACTCTTCCCTCCTCTAGTGACGTTGAAGGGGCTTGAAGCCCTTGAGGGCGAGGGTGTCATATGTGGCTATGTCTGTATCGCTCTTTCTCCTTGACAGTCCTGGGAACCACTTTGTAAAGCACTCATCTGAAAACATCTAAGGAAGACGTCTCCAAATGTACTCTTACACGGGCCCTTGACACATAATCAATATACCTTTAAGCACACGCATTTATATCCCACATTAACCTTGCATTTCACCATGATTTAGGAGATATTTGTTGTGCTTCATCTCAAAATCTTTTCTAATCTGACATCATTCCATTACAAATACATCATCATAAATTAAGAGGCAGAACCTGCACATCAAAACACGGCTCTTGGAAACCTTTTCACATGGGAGCGGAACTTTGAGCATGATTTGTAAGTGATTTCAAAAGATACCGAAATGCATTAGATACTGTCCATGGTTCACTCTCATTTCACATAGATGCTGGAACATTTTTATTTGGCTCAAAGTATCTCCTCTTGTTTTTAATCATCCACTTATAACAATAACAAAAAAGAAAAGAAAAACTGTCATCCTCTCACATCAAGTCCTATGACAAGGAGCAGAGGTCTAAGCTTTTCTGTGAGTTACAGAACTAAAAAGTCAGGCAAGGCTTGTTACGAGGATGCTATCTAGAACTATTACGTACCCCAATCTCCTTCCAAAGAAATATTTATTTTTACCTAGATCCTTTGTGCTGCTCAATATCTATATAACGGCCAACTATTTTAAATTGAACTCGAATTTTATGGCCACCCCGTATAATAAACTGCTTAAGCCACGTTAAGTTTTAAAAACTGTAAAACTACAATTGCCAAGATGTGGAATCAGCCCAAGTGCCCATCAGGCCATGAATGGCTTAACAACTGCAGTATATGTTTACCGTGGAGTACTATTCAGCCATAAGACAAGACAGAGACTTTACATCTTTTGTGTTTACCTGGATGGAGATGAAACACATTCTTCTTAGTAAAGTATCACCAGAATGGAAAACAAAGTATGAAATAATAACTGTTGGGATTCATGAACTTCCTCCATGGCACTGCACTTATAGGCAACTTTCAATGCTCACATATAGGGCTTTAAGAATTGGGACTTTAGGCTCGGTGCCTATAGCTCAACGGGCTAAGGCGCCAGCCACGTACACCTAAGGTGGTGGGTTCAAATCCCCAGCCCGGACCCACCAAACAACAATGACGGCTGCAACCAAAAAATGGCCGGGCGTTGTGGTGGGCGCCTGTGGTCCTAGCTACTTGGGAGGCGGAGGCAGGAGACTCGCTTGATCCCAGGAGTTGGAGGTTGCTGTGAGCTGTAATGCCACGGCACTCTACCCAGGGGGACAGCTTGAGGCTCTGTCTCAAAAAAAAAAAAGAATTGGGACTTTACAAGTGTTTCTCAAGCTTTTCAATCACGATTTCCAATAAAAATATTTTCTCCATCACGATCTGGTACTCACAGACCCGTAACACTGGAAAAGAATCTTTGCCAAAACAATTCTCTTTTAACTACTCAAATGCATTCTGGTGTTTCCTCTTCTCTCATTCTTTTTTTCTTCCTTAAATTTTTGTTAGAACCCTCTAGCAGGTGGTAACCCACCATGTTAAAAATTTAGGTATAAACCTTCCCAACGTGTGACTTCCTGCCATTTATCACAGACAGTTTCTCGTCTCCCTTCTCCACTCTTTCTCTACCCCTCAAAAAAGTGCCAGTGAGGAAATGAGAGCACCACTGTTTACTGAAGTTCTGCTACATGCCTTGTCTCATTAATCCTCACACAGCACTGAACCTTCAGTGGGACTGAAATGGGACAGGATAAAGCCAGGATTCAAATTCAGTTCTATCTGGCTCCAAAATTCCAATTACAACACGCTGCACTTATGATGGGTGCTTAAGTAATCAAAGCTACCTAGCTAGTAGGAATTTCATAAATCCTCTTGAAATAACTCTAGCCCTTTGAGTGTTATAGATCCAAATTTGGGAGGCCAAAACAGAGATAAGGGAAAACTCTCAGGTTGAAATTTAATTTCCTTCCACGTACTGAGATTGCCCTTAGCACTCTGGGAGGCCGAGGCAGGTGGATTGCCTGAGCTCAGGAGTTTGAGACCAGACTGAGCAAGCGCAAGATCCCAGATCTAAAAATACCCGGGTGTTGTGGCGAGCACCTATAGTCCCACCTACTTGGGAGGCTGAGGCAAGAGAATCACTTGAGCCCAAGAGTTTGAGGTTGCTGTGAGCCATGACACTATGACGTTTTAGCAAGGGTAGCAAAGTGAGGCTGTCTCAAATAAAAAAAAGTAACCAACAGAGAAATGGTAAGAAAGAGTCAGTGGACTGGTGGCCTAAACAATCACCCTCAAGACAGGCTGGTGGAACTGGGCTAACCATTGTTCTGAGTGGTTTGTCACAAGCAGCACCCAGCTTAGCATCTCACAGGAGTAAATGCAACTCACACCTCCCGCTGTTCTATCTTTCAAAGCTTTCCAAATCAAGTGAAAATCCTTGGGAGGGACCCTTTTACAGAAGGACAAGTAAACACACTTCGCCCAGATATTTGGGTTCTTTTGGCCCCCTAATTAATGCTACATTTGACATAGATGCAGGATATATTAAATGAGACCAGATCAGGACAAATGTACAGCCCAAAAACATTTCTACAGAAGTGATCTGGAGAAACTATTGGCCAGATCGTGTTAAACTATGGCATCATGACTTGGTCCCTACCCCAGAACTGATATGATGTGACATTTGGTGACAGCACATTAACTGACCAGTCATTGGCAATGCTCCTTCGAAGTGGTAATAGCTCTCAGAAGATTTTGAGAACTGATGTATATTTCACAAACACATATTACATGCAATTTTGAATTTTACACACAACAAATTACAAATAATTTATTTGACAGATGGCCTCAGGGGTTATGTTCTGTGGGTGGCGTCTCTGGGCAGCAAAATGTTTATGGCTTAACTCGGCATATAAATTCACCTAGCAATACGAGCTATGTTTTTGGTATAATCATCTAGTGTTACTTTCTCAGCACCTCCTAGCCGTGAGAATTTGGCCTCGTTCTCTTTTCTTTGCAAGTTGCATGATGAAAAAAAAAAAAAATCCTGAATGTGCTAAAGAATCCATTGCCTGCTTATGAAACATAAAGGCTTGTGAAAACATGGCACGTATTCAAGTAGACCAGTTTGTTTTTAAATATTTTAATAGCGTGCACTGTTGCGTTAGGAGCTAAATGTGTATTA
This sequence comes from Galago senegalensis, assembly GCA_963575145.1. NCBI lineage: Eukaryota > Metazoa > Chordata > Mammalia > Primates > Galagidae > Galago > Galago senegalensis. The sequence goes on along the minus strand of CAUYTI010075904.1, from coordinate 8,476 downwards.
TGCCCAATCTTACATCTCGCGTGTACTATACTTTGATCATTCTATCAAAAGATCAAAATTTAAATATCACGTAAATTATATTTTATACATGTTCCCCTTTGCAGGAAATCAAACAGAATGCTTCTTTCTTCTCTAAACACATGAGAATATAAACAAGCAACATATTTAAGCTGAAGAAAAATACTCATTACTCCATGCCATTAAAAAAATGCCCTCAGGTATCAATTAAAATAAGCCGTTATGTTTTCTTAAAATAATTCTAAATGTTTCTGTTCATGCTTTCCAATTTTTAAGCATATTCTTAACATTCCCTCTACAGGCTCTTAAGTTAATTGTGCATGTTATTTTCTTTTCTTTTTTTTTTTTTTTTTTGCAGTTTTTGGCCAGGGCTGGGTTTGAACCCACCACCTCTGGCACATGGGCCTACCACCTTACTCCTCTGAGCCACAGGCACTGCCCTGTGCATGTTATTTTCACAAGCAATGCTACTTAAGTCCTCTTCCTCAAAACTCTGAGAAGTTACACAGATCAATAAAAACAATAGTAGAAATTGAATAACTGATATCGAATCTCTAATAATCAAGAAAAGTTGTCATTTTCATAATAGCTAAATGTAAAGTATGAACTTTGATTGGATCCTGGTTTTAAAAATGACATTCGCAGTGGCTCCTGTAGCTCAGTCAGCAGGGCGCTGGCTACATATACCAAGGGTAGTAGGTTCTAACACCTGCTAATCAACAATGACAACTGCAACAAAAAAATAGCCGGGCGTTGTGGCAGGCACCTGTAGCGCCAGCTACTTGGGAGGCTGAGGCAAGAGAATCGCTTAAGCTCAAGAGTTTGTGGTTGCTGCGAGCTATGATGCCACGGCACTCTACCCAGGGTGACAGCCTGAGACTGAGACTCTGGCTCCAAAAATAAATAAATAAAAATAAAAATAAAATAAAAATGACCTCCTCAGGACAGCAGGGGAGATACAAACACAGACAGGATATTAGATGTTATCATGAGATTGCTGTTAAATTTCTTAAAGATCAAATTAAAAAATATGATGGCTTTATGATTCTTTAAGAAAATGTCCTTCTTAGCACATGATATAGTTTTAAGAGAGAAAATGTCATGATGTATAAAACTGACAAATGACCCAGCAATACTTAAAATACTTGGACATATAATTAGATGCCACTTGCCATATTTGCTTTGTATTTATAATAGGGGAAGGGTGTCCAGATGCTGCCTGTATTACTCTTTCAGGCATTTTGTATGTATGAAATGTTCACAATAAAAAGTGACAGGGGAAGATGAATAGTTGTTTTCACTTAAGTTTATTTGTATATTGCCTCCTGAACCAAGCAAGGTACAGATAAAATATTGCTTTACAAGGACAGTGAGGGTTTCATTTTCTGGTAGCAGAATACATTAGAGAATCAATTTTCCACCATTGACCCGGAGAAATTATGGCGGCCCTCTGGCCACAACTACAGGGGACAGCTGATTGACACATACGCCCTGAATTACAGCAGACGCATCGGGATGCCCAGAGGGCCGTCCACCCCGACCAGCGGTTTACATGGCAACAACAGGGTCCTTCCAGCCTGGAATCCTCACGGCTGACAGAACCTGCAACTTTACCAGACTCCATTTTCTAGAGGTAGCTTTGGTAGCAACTTTGAGCTAAATTAAACAAGTTTAAAACATGGGCTCTCGCTACTCATTCACCTACAAAGGGTGAATTCCTATCTTATCCTATTTATCTGTTCAGTATTAAGCAAAAAGCCTGAGGGGCCACTCCAAAATTCAAATGAATGCTAATAATGTAGTACATACATAGGAGATTTTAGAGAGAAAAATCTGCAAATATTCGATATAGATGTACCAAGACTATTAAAAATAAGACTCATACCTACAAAACAAGACAGCCGCTAGTTCCTATTTATAAATATATAGAAACCCACCCTAGTTGGCCACCTCCCTACATTGACCATGTCCTTAAGTTGACCTAATTTTCATAGACCAGATGTGCGCCATGTGTACTCAATGGAAGTTCCTCACATCAACCACTTCTGTCTGTTGGTCAGTTTGTTACAGTGCCTTGGGTGGTCACCTTCCAGAGATTCCCCTCAACATAGCTAGGCACTAGTTCACGAGTAACTCGGGGTGCATACCAGCTCTTCCTGACTCACCCATGACTCACTGCAGAATTTCATATTCTTTTTTAGTTAGATTGAACTTAAACTAAGCTAGAAACTCACCCACCTCAGAGTTTCCAAAGTAGGTTCATTCAGTTGTTGACACAAATGTTTCAAGTGGCCCAACATAATCAACAAAGCCACTGCAAGTTACACCTGTTTCTGTCCTTGTAGGTTTTGTTTCTTTCGCGCTCTCTCACTCTATTCTTTACCTATCTGTTACTGTTACAACTGGCATTCTCTCCTCCTTTTCTTTCCCTCTCTTCTCTCTTTCCCTCCCAAGCCCTCCAGACCTACAGGAGCACCCAAAAGGCATTCAACTCCAGGCCCTGCAGTGGCAAAGAATCCTGAATTCTGATGTGGCTCATAAAGCCTGCCCACTGAAACAGGAAGAATGGTTCACTTTCCTCTAACCAAAGAACAATTACCCCGTTTATGGGTTGTAGGGGGGCCCTTCCTTCTCCTTGGGGCTGCCTGCCTTTGATCTGAAACAGTCTTTTATAGCTTTCTGGAAGGGAAGCAAGAAAGCGTGATACTGAAACCTCACTTTTACTTTACGTTGTCCCAATAAGAGGCATGGTCCTAGGAAGGTTGGAACATGGTTAAGTTTGGGGAAGTATCTGTAGACTTCCCTTATCCAAGGAAGTCTGTTCAGTGCCCTTATTTACTGATTTCTTGAAAAGTTTCTGATCAACCTGTAAGCATTTAGCTAGGACCTAACGGAAACAAAATTTTAAAACATCTTCACCAAATGAATTTTGTGACCAGAGAGGTACCAGCATATTGACATGTGTCTACCAGAAATTTACTATCTATGTGATACTATACTCCCAGGATGTGATGAGGCATGAATTAACCCCTGGCCCTCCATTGCCAGGACAACTGAATGAACCTACTTCGAAAACGCTGAGGTGAGTTTCTAGCAATATTCCAGGCAAAAGGCCAGAGGTTCAGAGGTCCTTTTGTTGCCCCTGGACCAGGCCAGCCCCACTAGAGAGCTGGAAAGAAAGCAGCTCAAATCCAGGACAGAGAGCTCCCAGGGTCACAGCAATCTGGGGTGGGAAGATGCTTAAAGAAGTAGAGAAATATAGGCCCCAGGGCAGCAAGGCAGACAGCTGGAAGTACCAGCCCAATGTTGAACCACCTGTAGCTGGGGCTCAATGCCTCCATATCTTTATCAAACTAGGGTAATATTAGTGCTCCCTAAGTTGCAGGATCATTGTAAAAACTGAAGGAGTCACTATGGATAAAGTACTTAGAATAGGGTGTGGCACATGATGAGCACTATATACATGCCCGGTAATTGGCATTATAGCAAGAAGCCTGCCTACCTAAAAGCCTTCCAAAGAAAGCTCACCTTCTTCAATCCCCACCTACTATAGTACTAACCAGCCAGGAGTACCCAGACTACCGCAGTAGGTCTACAAAAACAGACCTGCCACTAACCAGCCAGCTGATAACCTACCCTGAGTCTCCATTCTTTAGTTCCCTGTTTAGGCCCCAGGATCTCTGCAGTGGTCATAGCTAAGACCAAGTGAGCAAGACTCTTTTCCCTAGCAACTAGCTTCAGATGTAACATTGCATGATAGCAACATCCTATGATTAAAATGGAAATTGACATAGGATTTAAAATGGAAATCTACCTGACATGCACTTCAGAGCCCACACATTCTCAGTGGGTACCTTCTGCAGCTGCTAAAAAATGTCCCTACCTCTGCAACGCCACGAACCTCAAAAACGAACCCAGCTGCAGACACACACAAATCACCCTACACGTTAGAAAGACATGAACACAGTGACCTTCCACAAAGTACATGGCCTCAGAGTCTGGGGCATAAACAGGTAATTGGCTACTGGCACACCTGGGTGACACAGTGAGTCAATTCTTGAGAACAGGCAGATCTTCTGGCTCCCATGCTCTGAGGCTGAGAGCCACACCTGGCAAAGCATGTTGACAATACTCACGCATTACAATAGGGCTTCTTTTCATAACCTTTGTAGTTACTCATGTTGAGAGCCATCTTGCAGACCTCACAATGGAAACATCCTTTATGCCAATACTGAAAAAAAAAATAAAATATTTAAAATTTCACTACAATGCCAGTCCTTGCCAAGACAGGTACAAAAGGAAGGCTTTTTAGTTCATCTCAGTCCAAGTGTTTGAAAACACTACAACGAAATGACTGCAGGAAATGGTCGATGTGTTTACCTACTTCCAGTTAAGCAAATAAAGCAGGCAGCTATTAAAATTGAGTTTTAAATTAATTCTCACTACGACAAACAGACTCACTATAAAGGAACGACCAAGGCTCTGTCCATATAGCACTTCTGTGAGCAGACAGAAAGGAATTCTGAGCTCAGCTAATGGAGAAAGTGGGCCCATGGAGTGGCTTTGTAAACCAAGGGTGTCCAGTTCAAAGCTCCTACGCGTTTGTTTGTAAGATCTTGGTAAACTGATGGGTTCACCAGAAGTCAGGCGACCTGCGGGGGTCGGGGGTCTGGAGGAAAGCTGTGTAAGTGTCTCCTTGGCTCCCCACCCCTGTCCAGCTTCCCCTCAACTGCACGGACTCCGACTCCGTCCGGGATGCCTGTCGAAATGACAACTTGCTCTAATGGAGCATTTGTATTGTCAAACGCAAATTTCACCCCGAGGCCACCAGCTGGTTTCAACTGTCAGTCGCTCGGGACCGGGACCGGGATCGAGTCCGGATCTCTCTCCCAGGCGGTTCATCTCCATCCACGCCAGGGCAGGGCAGGGCAGGTCTGGCCGGAGGGACCGGATGGATTAGGCACCCTGGGTCTGGCCCGCTGCGCTGAGCCCGGGCTCTCCGGCGGGGATTATTCTTAGCAATGCGGCAGCGGCAGCCCCATGACATATTAATTACTATGTGCCTCTCCCCCTCCTCTCGGTCACCGAAGGCGATGGGGCTGGGGAGAAGTGGGGATGCGGGCGGATCTGGGGGCTGTGGGTGCAGGACGCGAGTAGAGGTGGGAGCGGGTGCGGCCCGTCCAAGTGCCCCCTAGGTACACAGCCTGGTCCCCCAGAGCCCCGTGGCGGCTCCGCCGCGCGCCCTCCGCAGCGGCTCCGTGGGAGCCGCGCAGCCCCGCACCCCGACAAAAGCCGTTGCCGATTCCAACACCGCGGTCGCCTAACGAGGTCTCTGACCCCACTGCGGGCGTCTTCGCTCGCGCTCCCTCCCCTGTGTCAAGACGCCCGAGCACCCAGACCCCCTCCTCTCCTTCCAGCCCAGGTGCCAAAACTTCTCGGAGCAGGTGCAGCCCGGCGGCCGGCAGGTCGGGGCTGGCCCGGCGCCCCCGCGCTCACCTTATCCAGACAGTTGACTTTCTCTGTGGGATACACGACTTTTCCGCAGCGGGCGCACTGGGGATTCATTGTGGCGGTTCCCGGGGGCGGCTGCTGCTGCTGCGGAGGCGGCGGCTGGGGGCTCCGAGGAGCCGCTGTGACATTCCCCGGCGAGCCCCGCACCGCCTCGGGTCAGACGGGGGAGGGCTGCGATCGGCCGGGCGCCTGGGCTGGAGTCGGCTCTGGGCCCGGGCCGGGGCGGCGGGGACGCGGCGGGGCCTGGCGCCGGGGGCGGCCGCGCTCCAGGCTCTCCGGCGGCGCTCGGGCTGGGCTCCGGCTCCGGCTCCGCACCGCCGGCTCTGCGTCGCCGCTCTCCAGGTACGGGTGACTCACTCCGACACTCGCGCCCGCCCCTCGCGCTCACTCGCTCCCCCGCCTCGCCGCCGCCGCCGCGCAGGCCAAACCCACCGGCGCGCCCCGACCAAGTGGCAGTGAGCGAGCACGTCGGGCACCCGGGGGGGCGCGCGGGGACCCGGCGGGCGCGGCACTCGCCGCGGGCGGCCACTGTGCGACCCGGGAGCGAGCCTCGCGTCTCCACCGCGGCAGCCCGGGGCAACCAGGTGGGCGGTGGCCTGGAGGGAGCCAGGCGGGGGAGGTGACAACACGAGAAAGCAAAAACCCGCAGGCTCCCTGATCCTCCTGCTCACTCTTCTCCCTCAGCCGGGCACCCAGAGGTCGCGGGGAGCGCGAGCTCGGGATGCGACCACCCTCTTCCTGCAGCCCAGGGGGTCGGGGACAGCGGCGCGCCCACGCCCCTCGCAGCGCCCAGCCCCAGGGCGGAGACTGTCCCCGCCGAACGCAGCGACGCTCTGGGTCCCGGGGAGCGGAGCGATCCGCGGGGAACGTGGAGACTCCAGTCCCCACGGCGCCGAGGGCTGTGCCCTGGTCGCTCCCCGGGGCCCCTTTCGAGAGGACGCGTCCCCCGGGAGCCTGCGGGCAGTCCCTGGACCCTGACAGGGAAGAGCCTCATCTCTCTGGCTCCCAGCACCTGTCCTTGCGGAACGACTGGTCATTTTTTAGGTCCGAATCAAGCCTCACTTAATGATGAATAAACGGCCTCCGCTGACTTTGTCTTAAATGTGTGTGTCTATTAATATACCCTGTGTCGTTCTGCAATTAAGCACCACAAGGATCTGTGAAAACTTCTTTACCTGCCCGAAGAGAAGCAAATGTTTATACAAACTCACGGTCCAAACCAGAAGAGCCAGAAAATCTTGCTGAAGGCTCAGAAAGAACAGGAATCAGGACTTTTCGTTTTTGACGAGATGTCAGGTTAGAGGGCTCACCTTTTGAGAAGGCAGCAAAACGGAGCTACACTGCCTGACCCTGCCATTTACTAGTCAGGTGACCTTATGCAAATTCTTAGCGGTTCTGTGCCTCAAGTTTTAATCTACAAAATGGGGGTGAAGCTACAGAACAGCTCCTACCCTCCTACCGAGAGGATTAAATGAGTCAGCAGTTCTGCAAAGCTTCAGTCTGCCTGGCCCACGGTAAGTACTGGATTATTATAAATTGGGTGTAACAAAGAAATAAACACATTCGGCTGCTGGCACTCAGTAGCAACTGCTACTCCTCTGGCAAATATGTCTGTCATTTCAGAAAGAAAAATCATTGCTGCAGGATTCCGTGAAAAAAGAACACTATTGATTTCTGAGCCTCTGGGGCAAGCTGCGCTGATTAACATATTCATACAAAATGCTGTGCTATTTGACGTGACAGAAGCGGTAACGTCTTAAAAAGTAGTCCCCAAATGCAACAGCTTCTAAACCACGGCTCGCTGTGCTAACAAATCCACCTCAAAAGCAAATAAAATGAGAATTTGCTGTAGATCAGTTGCCTTTTAGAAACACTTCAGAGTTCACTCGATATTCGGAGGTAAGGGAGTGTACTTATATGATCACCCCAAAGGCAGTAATTTTTTCAACATTTAGATTGTTTTTAGCTGTTAAGTCCCAAAATGTAGTTTGAATAACTTAATTCTTTTTTCATTGTAAGTATTAAATTCTGAGGAAGAATGGGGGTGATACGTGGCAAGTATAGCTGGTTATATTGGATCTTTTAACTATCACTTGTACGATTTCTTACCAAACCGGAACCTATCGGGATGCCTGACAGAAAGTAGGTACTAATTGCATGTTTGCTGAAATTATGAATAAAAACAAATACATTAAAACCAGAATTGATGGGACCTGTTACTCTGTGAAGAAGCAATGAATTCTGAATTTCCTCTCATTTTCTGCATCAAATCACTGTCGAAGTTTCTTTTTGCCATTTTACTGATGTTTGAAGAATTTTAATACCATCTGTCTTTCTTTTTTTTTTTTTTTGAGACAGAGCCTCTGTCTTAAAAGGACTTCTTTATTTCCAGATTCAAAGTACTATAAACAAAGAGTTGGCAGAAACCTGTCATCTGCCCAGCCTTCCTCCTTCAAGCAGACAAATGGTTTAATTGTCTACTAGGAAGACCTATACCTTTCCATGCCTTTTTCACTTGACTGGTCAAGAAATCATTCCTTATGGTAACTATATCCCACTGTCTCTCATTTAAATCTTTTTCTGCTGGCAGGGACATCTACAGATATTAAAAAAAAAAAAAAAAAAAAAACACTGACCATTATCACCCTCATCAAAACATCTGTATAGGCTCGGCGCCTATAGCTCAACCGGCTAAGGCGCCAGCCACGTACACCTAAGGTGGCGGGTTCGAATCCCCAGCCCGGACCCGCCAAACAACAATGACGGCTGCAACCAAAAAATGGCCCGGCGTTGTGGCGGGCACCTGTGGTCCCAGCTACTTGGGAGGCGGAGGCAAGAGACTGGCTTGAGCCCAGGAGTTGGAGGTTGCTGTGAGCTGTAATGCCATGGCAGTCTACCCAGGGGGACAGCTTGAGGCTCCTGTCTCAAAAAAAAAAAAAAAAAAAAA
>CAUYTI010075903.1:0-14386 GCA_963575145.1 Galago senegalensis | reverse complement strand
CCCAGCCCTCCAGGAGCTTACAGTTAATAAGAGAGACAATAGGCTCAGCACCTGTAGCTCAACCAGCTAAGGCACCAGCCACGTACACCTAAGGTGGCAGGTTGGACTCCCCAGCCCGGACCCGCCAAACAATAATGAGGGCTGCAACCAAGAAATGGCCAGGCGTTATGGCGGGCACCTGTGGTCCCAGCTACTTGGGAGGCGGAGGCAGGAGACTCGCTAGAGCCCAGGAGTTGGAGGTTGCTGTGAGCTGTAATGCCACGGCACTCTACCCAGGGGGAAAGCTTGTGGCTCTGTCTCAAAAAAAAAAAAAAAAAAAGAGAGAGACAATAAACATGCCTATGGGACAATGTGAGTGTTAGACCAGACCTAACCAGAGTGCCAGGAAGGCAGACTAAAGACATTATTGTCATGGTGTTACCATAGATGTATATGGTGTTTTTTTTTTTTTTTTTTTGAGAAAGAGCCTCAAGCTGTCCCCCTGGCTAGAGTGCTGTGACATCACAGTTCACAGCAACCTCCAGCTCCTGGGCTCAAGCAAGTCTCCTGCCTCCAGCTCCTGAGTAGCTGGGACCACAGGTGCCTGCCACAACACCTGGCTAGTTTTTGGTTGCAGCCGTCATTATTGTTTGGCAGACCCGGGCTGGATTCAAACCTGCCACCTTAGGTGTATGTGGCTGGCGCCTTAGCCACTTGAGCCACAGGCGCCAAGCGGAGATGTTTATGTTTTAAAAGTAACATGTATATTATTGTGCAAAAATGTTTTTCAGGTGCTTCTGAAACAGGATAATACTACACAACTGGTGCAGGATGACCAAGTAAAGGGGCCTTTAAGAGTACGTATGTTGTGTAGTTTACAATCTAGTACAGTAATTGTAGATTCATACTACTGTTTACCAAACTTTACGTAACACTTCAATTTTGTAAGAACTTAAATCAGAAAACAAAAGTACAAATAAGGGGTTTGTATAGTTAGTATAAATTATGATACAGCATTGGCTATATTCTTAGTTTTAGAATATTAAACATCTTATAGAAGGGTAAATTAATATGTATAAACATGTTAAGTTTTCACTCACCTTTTGTTTTAAATTCTTGGACTGAATATTTGACTTTGTTTTTTGCATTGTTTCCATGTCTGAGATGATGTTCATACTGCTAAGTTATTTATAGTATCATAAGCCTGAATTTTCTATTTTTCTAATTTATCAAGTAAATTATGTTTATTTCATAATTCATTGTTGTGAATACCTGTATTATATTGTCCACCCATTTCTGACCATTTGTTATGTTAGAGTCCTACTGGGGTCATTGGGTCAGCATCTGATAGACAAAGACCTGGAAGCTGACAGAAGGTCAGCCGGGCCATTCTTCTCCCTTCAGGAGGACCTTTACCTAAAGGTCTCTTAAATACAGATGCTAAATCCAATATTTTTATGAAAGTTGAGGCTATTTATTTTGTCTTATGGTTTTATGGCTCACTTACTTATTTATTTTGAGACAGAGTCTCAATTTGTAACCCTCAGTAGAGTACCATGGCATCACAGCTCACAGCCACCTCAAACTCTTGGGCTCAAGTGATCCTTCTGCCCCAGCTTCCCAAGTAGCTGGTAGTATAGGTGTGTGCCACCATACCTGGTGAGTTTATTTTTAGTAGAGATGGGGTCTCACTGTTCTCAGGCTGGTCATGAACTCCTGAGAAATTTACCCACCTCAGCCACTCATAGTGCTAGGATTATGGACGTGAGCCAGTGCAGATGGCTCTTACATTTAATTTTCTTGAAGGCAATGTGATATGAATAGGCTGTAAATAAGATTTAAGAGATTGCATTCTCAACCTGGATCTGCAAATTAGTTTCTATTTCTAAACCACAATTTTCAGTATGTAAAGTAGAGCTAATAATAACTACCTCATTTTTGCCAAAGTGTTTTGGGACTCAGATTACATAATGAATATATGAATACTATAGTGATAAAAATCTAAGCCAATATAAGGTAGAATTATTATAAGTACTATATTATTTCTCTTACCTAGATCAGTTGATGGGAATGGTTTGATGCATTTGCTTGAATTTGGTAAGGAAATTTTGATTTCATGTTTTAGGTTGGGGCTATTGTTGAAACAAGGACATCTGATGGATCTTTTCAGGAAGCTGTCATCAGCAAGTTGACAGATGCTAGTTGGTACACTGTTGGTAAGTTAAGAAATTTAATGTATAGATTTGAGTTAGAGGTTGCATGCACTGTTTGGTGAGTACACTGACTCGTTGCGTTAACAGAGCAATATGTATTCTTTCCTAACAGTTTCCTCAATATAGCTGGCTAAAATTTTAGTGATGCCCTGCAGGTAATGAAAATAATTATCTCTTCAAATAACTTGGCTACTTGTCTATTTCCATTCAAGAATTTACTTCTAGGCCGGGTATGGTGGCTCACGCCTATAAACCTAGCCCTCTGGGAGGCCAAGGCAGGTGGAATGCCTGAACTCAGGTGTTGTGGCAGGGATGTGTAGTTCTGGCTATTTGGGAGGCAGAGGCAAGAGAATCACTTGAGCCCAAGAGATTGAGGTTATTGTGAGCTATGACGCCATGGTACTCTGCGGAGGGTGACAGAATGAGACTTTGTCTCAAAAAAAAATTCTATTTTAAATTACTTTGTTTTTTTATTTAGAAAAGTTATATTGTATGATTTTTTTTTAAGAAAAGTCAATAAAATAGTATTGTAAATAAGCCTTTCACTTTTTCTGTAGTTGCAATTAAAATTGCACAGCTAGAATCTTACTGTATTGCTGCCTGTTTTATATAAGGGTAATGTAGATGGATGTTGCCACAGAATTTATGAATTGGAAACATTCTCATCTTAGAGGACTCAAGACTGGGTAATCATAGCTAAATTTTTGACGTTGATACAGTATGGGTTCTCTTATTAACAGCTTTCAAGAAAAATATTTATGCTGCTAACATGAATGCATTTTATCATTCCGTGCACTGGCTTTAAGAAGCTTTATTGAGGTCTAATGAGAAGCAATAATTGTAATAGTACATGTAAGGTAACTAAAAGTAGTACTTCAGTAGTTGCTATCATTATGTTGATGAGAAAAGCAATAGGTAACACTTCCTAATCTTCTCTCAGTACTTCTCAGCTGTACAGTCCTGTGGACAATATCCAATCCTTTGTCTTACGTTGGACACCAGTAACATTTTTACATTTATGTGTTGATTTAAAGAAGTATAATTATAATATGGCTTCTTGGTAGAAAGAAAAGAAATGACCATTTAGGTTTACTTTTAGTTTACTTGGATTGTTGCTTTGGGTAAAAACCATTCATCTCCATTGATGGCTTAGATCCCTGAGGGAAATGCTTTGGTTCAAGATTGCACTTGCTGTGTCTTACCCTGTGGCTTCCACTGTAGTAGAGATTTGCTGTGTGTAGCTACTTTTTCTAATCCCTTATTCTTAGACCTCCTAGAAGTTAGCGTTGGTTTGCTTGGTGCTATTTTTTGAAACTACATATATTTAGGAAACTTAGTTGTGGCTATTAATATTTGTTACAGATTCGAACTTCATGTTAACTCTTAGACATTTAGAAAATACAATTTTGATATAATAAACAAAGCGCTAGTAAAAATTATAGGAGTTGGTGTATGTAGAATCATAGGAAAATACATGATACATATTCAAATGTTAATATTATGTCCTATATGGTAGTCACTGTCAAGGCCGTACTCACATTTCTTGTGAAGATTTGCTGATAGAATACTTTGCACAAATACTACCTTTCATGTTTTCATTGTGTTGTTGCATCCCAGAAAAATCATTCAGTTACGAGTAGCAATCTCTGTCCTCTATGTAAGTGGCATTTTAATGTTTCTAAGACCATGTTGCTACTGAGCATGCTCTGGGGTGATTTCCTATGTTGGATAATTACATAGGAAATTATATAATTCTTGTTCTCAAAGAGCTTTAGAATCTTAATTGCATATAGTTGAGGTATAAAGCATTAGCATGCATAAGAATCACTTGACACTTGCATAGAAAAATGAGACTTTGAGGATCCCAAACCTCTGCCTTATAGGAGCTCTGGGGATGCAAGTGCAAGGATCTTTCTATAAGGATGCTGGGTGATTCTGATGCAGATAATACCTACTTAGGACAATAGGGAGAAACAGATTTATTTGGGAGATAAAAATCAAAATATTGATGATTTTGCACTTAGATACATGAAGATTAATCATGTTAATCTGAAAAGTTTCAAATTTTAGGAGTACTGTTCACTTTAACCCACTTAATATGACATTCTGCTATAAAGAACATGTAGGTATTGAAGATTGTGGGCCACACATAGAATGATCAGAAGACAACAATTACTTGTTGGTTTAAAAGGATGGTAAAGGCTGGGAAAATGTGCATTCTCTCATAGGTCATGAACTTTATTTATTTATCTGTTTATTTATTTAATTTTGAGACAGAGTCTCAGGCTGTCACCCTGGGTAGAATGCCCTGGCATGATAGTTCACAGCAACCTCCAACTCTTGGGCCCAAGTGATCATCTTGCCTCAGTTTTTCCATTTTTAGTGGAGCCAGGGTCTTGATTTTTTGCTCAGGTTGGTCTTGGACTAGTTAGCTCAAGAAACCACCCACCTTGGAGTGCTTTGATTACAGGCGTGAGCCACCACGCCTGCCAGGTCATGAACTTATATTTTCCTTTCATTGAGTGCCGACTCCCTCTTTGATTTAATTGCTCTTTTCTGGAATTTTTATAGATTGTTAATTCCTAGCAAAATATTATATAGATAAAACTAGAAAGTTATACAAAGTATTAATGGTTTTCATGACCAGTTTTGGTTTCATGAGTTACCTGAAGTATGAGTTATAATTGTGTCAAATTATTAAAATGAAACAAAAGAATATACCACATTGCTTGTTCTGATCAAATGGGGAGTGATGATCATTTGTGATCTAAAGTTATCATTAAGGGGCTGGGTGCAGTGGTTCACATCCTAGCACTTGGGAGGCCTTAGTGGGTGGATCGCCTGAGCTCACCAGTTCCAGACCAGTCTGAGCCAGAGACCCTATCTCTAAAAATAGCTGGGTGTTGTGGTGGGCACATAGTCTCAGCTACTCAGGAGTCTGAGGCAAGAGAACTACTTGAGCCCAGGAGTTTGAGGTTGCTGTGAGCTTTGATGACAATATAGCACTGTACTGAGGGCAACAAAGTGACACTCTGCCTCAAAAAAAAAAAAAAGGTTGCTGATCTAATATGATTTGACTTTTTAAAATGTAACATGTACTTCCTTGCTTTAATCATGAACAGTAATAGCCCCAGCTCAGAGTTTTTTTTTTTGTTTTGTTTTATTTTGAACATTAGAAATATTTTCTGTTCCTATTAATTGCTTCCTGCCGTAGTTCATTGATTATAATTTGTTTTTTTTTTTAATTTGTTTGTTTTTATTGTTTTGTTGAGGCAGGGTCCTTTTTTTTTTTTTTTTTTTTTTGAGACAGAGCCTCAAGCTGTCACCCTGGGTAGAGTATTGTGGCATCATAGCTCACAGCAACCTCCAACTCCTGGGCTCAAGGGATTCTCCTGCCTCAGCCTCCCAAGTAGCTGGGACTACAGGCGCCTGCTACATCGCCTGGCTATTTTTTTTTGTTGCAGCTGTCGTTTGGCAGGCCCGGGGTGGATTTGAACCCGCCAGCTCAGGTATATGTGGCTAGCGCCTTAGCTGCTTGAGCCACAGGTGCTGAGCCTTGAGGCAGGGTCTTGCCAAGGCTGGAGTACAGTGATATGATCATAGCTCACTACAACCTCTAACTACTAGGCTCCCAGGCTGCAGGGACTATAAGCACATGCCACCATGCCCTGCTAGTTTTTTAAGTTTTTTTGTAGAGGGGATATCTCTATAAGAGTTCAGCCTGGTCTTGAGCTCCTGGCCTTAAGTGGTCCTGCAACCTTGCCCTCCCAAAGTGCTGCGATGATAGGTGTGAACCACTGCACCCAGCCATTTAGTTGTTCTTCTCCTTGCATTAAAGATAAAGGATTTATGACAGATGGAAGTGTGTAATTTGTTCATTCATTTAAAAGTTGTCAAAATTAGGATTAGAATTCATATTTCCACTTAAATGTTGCCATTAATTCCTGGTAAATACAGCTGTCAGTGAGACATCTTGAAAGTACTCTTACTTTGCCTTTTTGTAATGTAAAATAACATATATTTGAAAAATGATGCAAATGTAAAGGAATGAAATGCCAATAATTTTAGTAATTTACATATACAATATACATACACATACATATCAAGATTAACACTAAACTTTATTCTTAGTCACTTGTATAATATGTTACTTTTATATTGTAGGTATTAAGTATAAAATGTCTGATTTCCTTTAGTACTAAGTTTGACACTTGATACCTGACATGTCACTGTAACACTTCTTGTTTTATTTTTCTTATGAAAGCACATCCTCACTGTTTCAAATGCATGTTTTGGCTTGTGATTATCTTTTGAAATTTTTTTACAGTAATTTTTGTGACACCAGGAATAAATCAAAAATTCATTTTATTTTTGAATATTAGTTCTTTCGTGGAACCATTGCAGCACAGACTGTTTAAGATATCAACAAAGTGTTTGGGAAGCATGTGGCTAAGGAGCACACAGTACGTTGATGGTTTGAGAAGTCATGGTGATTTTGATCTTGAAAATGAGCCTGGAGGTGATCAGAGACAAGGTAGACTATGATGAGCCAAAGCTGTACTGGCAGGGAGTCCATCTCAGCCTCTGTGTGGATTGCAGCAAGATTTGACAGCACTATTCTGATAACATGGACCATTTAAAATAAACTGGCAAGGCAGAGAAGTTAGATGGGTTCCGCATGAAGTCAATAAGCATCAGAAAGGAAATTGTCTTGAAGCTCATCTTTCTTTGCTGTCATGACATAAAAGTGAACCATTTTTACACCATATTGTTATGTTTGATGAAAAATGAATTTGGCACAGTGATTGAATAAAGACAAAAGTGCCCAAACATGTTCCCAACCAAATATACATCAAAAAAAGCTAATGGTGTCTGTTTGGTGGTCCAGCTCTGGTATTACCCACTACACATGAAACCTGGTCAGTTGATGATAGCACATGTCTCCTGCAGCCAATTAGTGAAATGATGAGGATGCTTGTGATTAAGCAGCCAAGGTTGGTCAGTAGAGATGGGCCAGTCCACTTGCAAGACAACACTTGACCACATGTCTCACCATTAATGCTGCTCAAATTATAGAAGCTGCACTTGGAAACTTTTTGTCTCCCACAAAATTCACTAGACCTTGCACCAACTGATTACCACTCCTCCTGGGCTTTGGACCACTTCCTGCAAGGAAAAATATTCAGCCCTCACCCAACTGAGTAATAGGCCTTTCAGGGTCTTATCACCTTTGACTCTCCAGGCTTCTTCACTGCTGGCATAGAGGCAGTCCTTGGGTTACAAACAAGATAGGGTCCATAGGTTTGCTCTTTGGTTGAATTTTTATGTAAGTTGGAATAGGTACATTTACCTATTACCTGGATTAGCCTCCGTGAGTTGTATATCAGTTAGAGGTTTGTAACCTAGGGATTTACTGTAATAGCCTCCATTCATAAGTACAAGTTGCACATAAGTTGGATGTTTGTAACAAGCTATGGTTAAGATGGCAAAACTGTTGATACTTTAAGTGCATACTTTGATTCATTGTCATGGTTCTTGTTTGAGATGTAATAAGCTATACTTTTGATTTGAACTTGGATATTTCATATTTAACGACCTATAACAAATGCTTCTTAAAATCCAGACTTCTTGTGCCTGGTAGTGATTGTTTTGAACATTGGTTATATTTGATTCCATGGAAGTACTACTTAAATTGAGTCGAAGAAGAGGTTTAGATTAAACTGTTGAATTGATTGAATTTTGTGGAAAGTGCTGCAGGCTTATAAGGCTTTTTATTTAGTCAGACCTTTTTATGAAAAAATGTATTAACCAAAATCAACCACAAAATGTTTTCAAATTCACGTAGTTATTCCACTAACAAGAAAGTCATTCATTAAGGAAAAAAGTACTAAGCAACAAAGAAATCTGTTTTACCCTGGGACAGGCTTTAACTCATTGTTTAATGGCCTTAGTGTACTTAGAATTCTTAGATTTTAGAATACTAAGACTTAGTCTTCTTATGGTATTTTGTTAATGTAATTATATAATTGAGTGTTAATTTATTGAGTTTCCAGATTCTTTGTGTATTTTTTTTTTTTTGAGATAGTGTCTCATTTTATCACCCTCAGTAGAGTGCTGTGGCGTCACAGCTCATAGCAACCTCCAACTCCTGGGCTTAGGCAGTTCTCTTGCCTCAGCCTCCCGAGTAGCTAGGAATACTGAATAGCCCACCACAACACCTGGCTATTTTTGTTGTTGTTGTTGCAGTTTGGCTAGGGCCGGGTTTGAACCTGCTATCCTCGGCATATGGGGCTGGCACCCTACCCACTGAGCCACAAGCGCCACCCTGTGTATTTTCTTTTTGATCTTCACTGGTGAAGGACTTCTCTAGTTACCAGAAGATTAACTACAGATGATTATTCAAGATTCTATGGTTAATAGAACTATTGAAGCTAAAACAATCTTGAGCAAAAGGAACACAAGTGGAGATATCTCCATAACCTGATTTAAAAATAGTCTACAATGTTATAGTAAACAAAACAGCGCAGTACTTGTAAGAAAACAGACACATAGTCCAGTGGACAGAATCTATGCATTTGCATTCAATTGATTTCGACAAGGGTGCCAAGAACACACAATGGGAAAAGGACATATTTTCCAGTAAACAGTATTGAGAAGGCTGGATGTCCACGTGCAGAAGAATGGAATTAGACCCTCACCTCACATTGTGTGCAAAACCCAACTCAAAGTGGATTAAAGCCTTAAACTTAAGTGGCTGGGTGTGGTGACTCACGCCTGTCATTCTAGCAATCTGGGAGTCTGAGGCAGGTAGATTCCTTGAACTCACAAGTTCAAGACCAGCTTGAGCAAGAGGGAGATCCCATCTCTACTAAAAGTAGAAAAATCATAGGCCTATAGTCCCAGCTACTTGGGAAGCTGAGGCAAGAAGATTGCTCAAGCCCAAGAGTTTGAGGTTGCTGTGAGCTGTGATACCCCAGCACTCTGCTGAGAGTGACATAGTGAGACTCTGTCTCAGAGGAAAAAGACTTAAGACGTGAAATTCTAAAACTACAAGAAAGAAAACATAGGAGGAAAGCTCCATGGCATTGGCCTGGGCAGTGATGTTTTGGATATGCTCCCAAAAGCACCAGAGTCAACAGCAAAAATAGACAATATTAAACTAAAATGCTTCTCGCACAGCAAAGGAAACAGCATAGTGAAGAGACAGCTTTCACAATGGGAGAGAATCTGTGCAAGCCAAACATCTGGTAAGGGGCTAGTACCCAGATATATAAGCAGCTCAACAGCAGAGGCAGCCAGGCCGGAAAAGGAGACATTTCTCAAAAGAAGACGCAGGGATGAGCAGCAGTGTGTGAGGAAGGTGTTCAACGTGTGGAACCCTCCGGGAAATGCAGATCACAATAAACCTACAGCAGGATGCCGCCTGCACTTGTGAGGGTGGCTGTTGTTATCAAAAAGATAACAGATGATGAGCACAGGCAAGGATATGGGGAAAGGGGAACTTTTGTCCACACTGATGGTGGTAATGTAAATTCATACAAATATCATGGAAAACAGCATGGGAGTTTCTTGGAAAGTGAAAAATAGAACTACCTTATGTCCCAGCAATCCCACTTCTGGGTAAAAAGCTAAGGAAAATGAAATTAGCTTTATTAAAGAAATACCTACACGCCTGTGTTTATTGAAGCTCTATTGACAGTAGCCAAGATATGGAATGAACCTACATGTCTATCAGTGGGTAGATACATAAGGAAAATGTAGTGTCTATATACAATGGACGAAATTTAGACTTTCAAAAAGATGGTGGTTTGAGCTCAGAGCCTGTAGCTCAGAGGCTAGGGTGCCAACCACATACACTGGAGCCTGGGCCTGCCAAACAACAATGACAACTACAACCAAAAACCTGCTGGGAGTTGTGGTGGGCGCCTGTAGTTCCAGCTACTTGGGAGCCTGAGGCAAGAGAATCGCTTAAGCCCAAGAGTTTGAGGTTGCCGTGAGCTATGATGCCATAGCACTCAACTGAGGGCGACATGGTGAGACTCTATCTAAAAAAAAAAAAGGAAGTTTCGTTGTTTGCAGCAACATGGACGAACCTGGAGGACATTATGCTGAGTGAAGTAATCCAAGCTCAGAAGGACAGGCACCCCGTGACCTCACTTGTGTGTAGACTATAAAAATGTCAGACTCCTGGAAGAGAGTAGAATGGTGATTATCAGGGGCCAGGTCAGGTTGGCAGTGGTGAGGGGTTAGGGAAATGTTGGTCAAATGATATAAAATTTCAGTGAGACAGGAGGTATTAAGTTCAGGAGATTAATGTACAGCATGGTGGCTAGAGTGAAAGCATTTTGTACCTAAAAATTGCTAATAGTAGATTTTAAGTGTTCTTGCCACACACAAAAAAATGATAAACATGAGGCAATGTACTTTTTTTTTTGCAATGTACTTGTTAATTTGCTCATTTAGCCGTTCCACAATGTGTACACATGTCACATAACGTGCATATCACGAATATATGCTATTTTCATTTTTCAAGATTTTGATTTACTTAGGGTATACATATATTTTTTGGCATTTACTCCATCACATGGAGATTTCTGCTAATCCTAACTGTTACCCACAGAAGAAACAACAAAGATATTTACCATTCCAAAATCAGGATTTGTGGCTTCCTTCTCAGTCTTCACTTTATGCCTATAATCTCTATTATCTCTTTTGGTACCCCCTTGTAGCTAGCTCACTGGTAAACCTGATTGTCCGTTTCTTTATCTGTACATCAAGAACAGTGATTCTTACTTGCAGAAGCTATTGTGAGGGTTACGACAGGGTGGAAGCTGCTTAATGAGGACTAATTACATTTATGGATAAAGATCATTTACTGTTGTTTCTGTCTTCCAGTGTCTATTAATGTATTAGTGCTGTGATAACAGGGAGCTAGATCTTTCTTTTTTTCCTAAGGCAGAATCTTGCTCTGTCATCTTGGCCTCTAGTGCTGTGTTGTCAGCCCATCTCACACCAACTTTAAACTCCTGGGCTGACGCAATCCTCCTGCCTTAGCCTTCCCAGTAGGGGGGACCACAGGTGCCTGCCACCATGCCCAGCTAACTTTTCTATTTTTAGTAGAAATAGGGTCTTGCTTTGCTCAGGCTGGTCTCAAACTGCTGAGCTGAAGTGATCCTTCTGCCTTAGCCTCCCAGAGTGCTGGCATTACAGGCGTTTGCTGCCAAGCCTGGCCAAGAAGCTAGATCTTTTATATTTAGTAGTTCATTAGATCCCTGTTTATTTGTTTCTTTGAATTCTAACAGACTAGGATTAGTATTTTTATGTTTTTTTACACTGGCATTATTTTGTCTGTTTTGTTGAGTATGATTTACGTTATTGTGAAATCTTGGCTTTGTCATTTTCCTCTAGATAGATTTTCACATTTAAGTCAGTATTCAGGTTCTCCAAAGGACAGATCCAGTAAGATAGATAGAGATATTAGGGAAATTGTCTCAAGTGATTATGAAAGCCTAGAAGTCCTAGACAGGCCTCTCTTCTGCACACTGGAAAGCTGGGATGCTAATAGTTTGGTTCAGTCCAGTCCTTTAAAATCTTCAGAACCATGGAAGCAGATGGTTTAATTCTCAGGTCCAGGCCAAAGCCAAAATAATCTCCTAGTATAAGTTCTGCAGTCCCCAGGCCAGCGGCCCTGGACTTCTGCTGGCCAACAATGGAAGAGGAGAGTGTCAGGTCTAGGAGAGAGCGTGGAAATCCTTTCTTTTCCTTCCATTTGGGCCCCTGCTGCTTGGATGGTGCCAGTGTATATTGAGAGTAGATCTTCCCTACTTGGTTCACTGACTCCCACATCAATCTCTGGAAATACGCTCGTAGACACACTCAGAAGTAATGCTTCTCCTGTTCTCTAGTTATTCCTTAATCCAGTGAAGTGATGCCTAAAATTAACCATCACACTTTTGGTTTAAATGCATGTTCTGTCATGCTCAATCAATAATCTTCTAGTCTGGCTTTTTTCTCTTATGTGGTTATAATTCTGAACTAAAAAGAAGGTAAATTTCCTATATGTAGCAGTTAATTATTTCATTCTTACCATAATGCCAGAGTCACTCTTCAGGGCCTACAAATTGTTTTTTTTTTTTTTTTTTTGAGACAGTCTTATTATGTCGCCCTCGGTAGAGTGCTAAGGCATCACAGTTCACAGCAACCTCAAACTCTTGGGCTTAAACAATTTTCTTGCCTCAGCCTCTCAAGTAGCTGGGACTACAGGTACCTGCCACAATGCCTGGCTGTGTGTGTATGTGTTTGTTTTAGCAGGCCCAGGCAGGGTTCAAATCCACCATCCCTGGAGCATGTGGCCAGCACCCTAACCATAGAGCTACTCCCCACCCTGCTTATGATTCTTTGAATATGTGCCTCAGGAGCTTTTAATTTTCTGTACATTATCTCCTGGATAAAAAAAAAATCTAAACTAGATATCTTTAAGAGGAAGAACTGATTGAAGTGGATAAATATTGAATATATTAAGTGCTTTTGTATAATTTTCTTTTAAAAACTTAGTCATTAGCTGGGCTCAGTGAATCTGAGCATTCTGGGAGGCCAAAGTTTGTGGATCACTTGAGCGCAGTAGTTTAGGACCAGCCTGAGCAAGAGCGAGACCCTATCTCTACTGAAAATAGAAAAACTAGCCAGTATGGTGGCCCAGGTATGGTACCAGCTACTTGGGAGGCTGAGACAAGAAGGTCGCTTGAGTCCAAGAGTTTTAGATTGCTGTGACCTACAGTGACACCAAGTTGCTCTATCCAGTGGTGTGGGAAAGAAATATAGTTGTTGACAAAGTGTTTGCTAATAAAGCATTCTTTTTTTTAAAGAAGAAAAATTCAGGATTGTAGTTATATAAGTAATTAAAAGACTCTAAGATAGTAAATCAAGGTAATTAATCAAGTTACCTTTATTAATACTAATTCTGTTAGAATGGAAAAGCATTTAGAATTATGAAAATTAGGATTAAATCATAATCATTTTTATACATCATATGCTTTTCTCCAAATATATTCTTTTCATAAGACATACAGACATTGCTTGAATTAATATGTGCATTTTAAGTGTCTGAGGTAAGGATTCTATCTTTTATTTCTTCATTACTTGAATAAATTAGGTACCTTCTGAGAACATTAAAAAAAAACAAATTTTTTAATTTTATATCTGATGTCTCCTAACTGTTATTTCTTTCTTTTTTTTTATTATTAAATCATAGCTGTGTACATTAATGCAATCATGGGGTACAGTGTGGTGTTTTCATATACAATTTGAAATACAACTGTTATTTCTAAACTACTTACATCCTTTTCTAGCAAAAGAAAGAATTTGAATTTTAAGACTTTAGGATTTGGCAGCCAGGTACTTGTATGATGGTAGGTTATTATACAAAGAAGTAAAAGCCAGAAAATAATTCAAAAGCATTACTAAGAGTCACATAGTTTCTGGAAATTAGGGGTGCTCCAATGGTAACTATCCTGGAAAACCCCACAATACTGCTCTATAGAAAATCAGATTTTGTGGGTGGTGCCTATGGCTCAGTGAATAGGGTGCCGGCCCCATATACTGAGGGTGGTGGGTTCAAACCCAGCCCCAGGCAAATTGCAACAACAACAACAAAATAGCCGGGTATTATGGCAGGCACCTGTAGTCCCAGCTATTCGGGAGGCTGAGGCTAGAGAATCACCTAAACCCAAGAGCTGGAGGTTGTTGTGAGCTGTGATGCCATGGCACTCTACCGAGGGTGACAAAGTGAGACTCTGTCTCAAAAAAACAAAAAAGAAAATCAGTGTTTTGCTCATTCTTCTAGGATTACAGGTAATTTAATATTTGTGCTTTGACGAGGTTCCTGATGAGTTAAGGTCATTCGGTAGAAGTCAAAAAAGCAAATGGAAATACTTCAGCAGTGGTGGGCAGCCATTTAACCTGGATTTGGCAGGCAAGGAATGAAAAATGTGGTATGCTCATTTTAAAAGGGTTGGAAAATGCCTAACCAATAATTGTTCTTAAAAATGCTAAGTTCTGGCTCGGCGCCTATAGCTCAACCGGCTAAGGCGCCAGCCACGTACACCTAAGGTGGCGGGTTCGAATCCCCAGCCCGGACCCGCCAAACAACAATGACGGCTGCAACCAAAAAATAGCCGGGCGTTGTGGTGGGCGCC
>CAUYTI010075901.1:0-16266 GCA_963575145.1 Galago senegalensis | reverse complement strand
CCCCCTGGGTAGAGTGCCGTGGCATTACAGCTCACAGCAACCTCCAACTCCTGGGCTCAAGCGAGTCTCCTGCCTCAGCCTCCCAAGTAGCTGGGACCACAGGCGCCCGCCACAACGCCCGGCCATTTTTTTTTTTTTTTTTTGGTTGCAGCCATCATTGTTGTTTGGCGGGTCCGGGCTGGGGATTCGAACCTGCCACCTTAGGTGTACGTGGCTGGTGCCTTAGCCGGTTGAGCTATAGGCGCCGAGCCAATTATAAGATGTTTTATGGTTGTTTAACACATTTATCTTATAACTGGGCTATCTTTCTTACCCTCATTTTATTTTGTATTATTTTTATTTATTTATTTATTTTGCAGTTTTTGGCCAGGGCTGGGTTTGAACCCACCACCTCCAGCATATGGGGCCAGTGCCCTACTCCTTTGAGCCACAGGTGCCACCCTTATTTCGTTTAATTTTTTTAAAGACAGGATGTCACTGTGTTTTCCAGATGGGACTCAACCTCCTGATCTCAAGCAATCCTTCTGCCCCAGTCTCCTGAGTGGCTGGGAGTAACCATTGCACCTGGCCAGCCTTTTTATTGCAGTTGTAATGTAGGTAGATTGACCTGGCATGTCAGTGGCCTACTGATGTCGATGGTGCTGTTTTTTGTTTCATAGGTTGGCTCACAGAGTGATTGATCAGCTCCGTGGGACTTTGGTTTTGTGGTACAAATGGAGTATAGGACTCAGTCATCTCGGCTTGAGTGAGAGAAGCCTTATGTCCAAGATGGAGAAGAAACGGAGAAAGAAATGAAAGCCTATTTTCAGGGCAAGACACTAAAGGCCATGGGATTTAACTTTTATTTACGTTGGACAAGACTGTAAGATGGCTGATCAGTAATGTTGCAACTTTTAGCTGAAACAAAAATTCACTTTTAATCAAGGAAGAAAAGTGCGATTTGAATTTATGCAATTTTATGATCTAATTCACTTGTGACCATGAAGCTTGTCAACATCTGGCTGCTTCTGCTAGTGGTTTTACTTTGTGGGAAGAAACATCTGGGTGACAGACTGGAAAAGAAATCTTTTGAAAAGGCCCCATGCCCTGGCTGTTCTCACCTAACTTTGAAGGTGGAATTCTCATCAACAGTTGTGGAATATGGTAATAGTATTGTTTAAGTGTTAGGGCCTTCCATTCTGTTTCTTTCAAATGTAATGTAAACACTAGCTTTTGTCAAAGAACATACCGCTTTTTTCTACAGTAAATGTGAAGTGGGATGAGTGCATAGTACATGGTAACGTGGCTTAAGTTTGTTTTCACAGTGTAGTTAGCTTGTCTGAAACAAGGAAATTGACATTGTTAATTGTTTATCTACAACTTGATTCAGAGGAGAAGATGCCATTGTAGCTGGTGAGGTGGGGGTTCGCAGGTGCCAAGTGTTTATTATGTTCTAAAGTTTAAGCAACCAGATATGAGTAAACAAATAGTCTCATATAATCTACTCTGGAATTTTGTTACTGTTTTCATTAAGGTAAAACTGAGTGTTCAGTTGTGCGAATTCCTTTTTTCTGGAAAAATTTATATCTATTTCTTTGTTGTATAGTCAAACTTCTGTAGGTATTTGCTTTTTAAAAAATATCCCAATGATCAGTTTTGAGTGATGTATTCTTTGTGATCAGGGATTCACACAGGTTGTTTTAACTAAAAGCTCCGCAAATAGCTGTTGGGACATTTAAACCGGGTTTTCTTCTTGTTTGCTTTTTTTTTTTTTTAAGAGACAGAGTCTCACTTTATCACCCTTGATAGAGTGCTGTGGCGTCACAGCCCACAGCAACCTCCAACTCCTGGGCTTAGGCGATTCTCTTGTCTCAGCCTCCCGAGTAGCTGGGACTACAGGCACCTGCCACAACGCCCGGCTGTTTTTTTGTTGCAGTTTGGCTGGGGTCAGGTTCGAACCTGCCACCCTCGGTATATTGGGCTGGCGCCCTACCCACTAAGCCACAGACACCGCCCTTTGTTTTTGTTCTTTTTTACTGTGGGCTTTAAGATACTTATTTTTTCTTTTACCATATTTTAGATTGGCTATAATATAGTCTATATTATATGTGTGTTAATTTCTTGTTTTTATCTGTGGTCATTGATTTCAGAATACATTGTGGCTTTCAATGGATACTTCACGGCCAAAGCTAGAAATTCATTTATTTCGAGTGCCCTAAAGAGCAGTGAAGTAGGCAATTGGAGAATTATACCTCGAAACAATCCATCCAGTGACTATCCTAGTGATTTTGAGGTGATTCAGATAAAAGAAAAACAGAAAGCGGGGCTGCTAACACTTGAAGATCATCCCAACATCAAGCGCGTAACACCCCAGCGGAAAGTCTTTCGCTCCCTCAAGTACACTGACTGTGAGTATGGTGACCTTGATGAGTTGTCATCACTTTACTTTCCCTTTGAAAATTTCAGAGTGTAGAGTAACTGAAAAACAGTGCAGTGAGTACCCATGCCCTTGCGTCTGGTTTACCAATTGTGAACACTTTCCTGGCAGGAATTTTTTAAAGAGACTTCATGCTATTCTGGTAGAAAAAACTATGAGAGTTTACAGTAGAATATGGTAATGATTTATTTCTGTTGGAATGATTTTCATCTAGATTTATCCCAGAGCCTTCAGACTTGGAGGCTGCAAGCCCCTTCACATGCCAAGAGGAAAGACCACATCTCTCCTTCTTTAATTGCATTTTGCTTCTCTCAGTATGTGTTTTTATTTTTAAGGCACTCTTGCAAAACGTCTGTTCCTTAGGTTTCATTTGTTTTTTCACGGCCACCTGACCGTAAACAGTCATGCCTCAGCTGGGTTTATTTAAGTCATCGGCTTTGCAGGTGTGAGGATGGAAGGACTTTGATTTTTCTTTTCAGCTGGAGGGCTTAGTCTGTTCATACAGTTGGGCTTTTCAAGATAATAATAAATTGCATATTTATGGTGTGATGTTTTCCAAAGCATATGTATTATCAAAGGAAAGATTATTTTTCCTATTTATCATAAACTAGCTTAATAAATTGTTGGTTCTATTGTTATTTACTATATCATTTCTTTCACTGAAAGGAAGAAGAAATAAAATTATACTCTTCTTCCTTTGTGTATGGTATATTAGACCTGAGAGCCTCTGAGGTTTTGCTGCATTTAAAAAAGAAACAACACACCAAGGAAAAATGACCTATTTTGCATAGTACAACAGGCCAGTTCTCAAGTCAGCTGTAGACTTCAGGTGCCTGACTTCAAGAGCATTTTTTGCCAGTCTAGATATTTTGTATTATTCCTCTTGAAAAGCAGTTAACGCCTCAAAATGATCCAAGAAATAAAAGCAAATCAAACCTGGTATGATTAGTCAGGTATTTATTTTGAAGAGCTCTAGAATGCTTTAGGGGATTTGGACATAACCTAATTTTAGTGAAGGAGTCATAGACTCCCAGGGGGTTGGGGGTGGGTGTCCATTCTGCACCTTCTCCCCTGCATTTGTCATGGTCTGTGCCAGTCACCCCCAAAAGGAGATGCTTAACTGTTGACATGTCTGTTCTTGAAGTTAGCTATGACCTTGAGCAGTAAGTTCCTTTTCATCTTTAAGTTTTAATTTTTCTCATTCATAAAATGGAGATATTTTACCTACCTCACAATTCTCATGAAAATAAAAATGAAATAATGCATGTGAAGAGGCTTAGCAGAATGTTCAGGATGTAACAAAATGTTAACTGTTGGTAGATTTTGCTTTATTTGGGGCTGAAACGATTTCATTCTGGATCCTATCCATTTGGCTCTACTCTGTGACCATAAGACAAAGCTAACCTGTTTTCCATGACACAGCATGTCAAGATTATTATGACGGTAGCTCTCTGATATTTGAAGACAGTTTCTTCTCTCTAGGCAATAATCTCCAGTTCCTTCAACAGTTACTCAGATGACGTGGTTTGAGTCCCCTCACCATTTAAAGTGTTTTCCTTTGAGTACATTGCAGTTTTTCTAAATTATTAAACTGTGAAGCCCTGAACTGAGTGTAATACCTCAAGTGTAGTCTGATCTGTTTGAGGTAAAGCAGAACCCTTCCTTGTTCTAAATGTTTCTTCAATTAGTAACTCTGGTGTTGTCTTTTGCTGTTGACTTAAAGATCAGAATCAACATGGGAATTTCAGTATAGAGCAATTTCTGTTGCACTGTGCAAATAATTACTTAATGGGATTGACATGACTATATGTATTTTCTATGTTTTGGTACTTCATGGGTGTAGCCTGGTAAGGCTAGGATAAAAAATGGTAGTAATTTTGCTTTAGAAATAGAACTGCAGTAGTATTATAGATTTTTTTCTTCTTAAAATGCATTTGAAATATGATGTTCATTATAATGTGGACTTTGAAAGGTAAAGGGAAAATTCTTGTGGCATTTGTTTTGGGTTTTCCCTCTTTTTTAAAAAAAATTCATAGATAGCAAATGCATCCTTTTTGGCATATAGTTTGGCAAATGTATCCACTAACAAAATCAAAATACAGAATAATTTCATCACTATCAGAAATTCTACCTCCCTTATTCCTTTGTAGTCCTTTGAGTTTTTATGAAAGGTGAAATTCTAGTAAATAAGAATGTTGAGGGCTGGGCACAGTGGCTCACGCCTGTAATCCTAGCACTCTGGGAGGCCGAAGTGGGTGGATCGCCTGAGCTCACGGGTGGGAGACCAGCCTGAGCCAGAGTGAGACCTTGTCTCTAAAAATAGCCAGGTGTTGTGGTGGGCGCCTATAGTCCCAGCTACTTGGAAGGCTGAGGCAAGAGAATCACTTGAGCCCAAGAGTTTGAGGTTGCTGTGAGATATGACACCACGGCACTCGGGCCACACAGTGAGACTGTCTCCAAAAAGGAAGAATGTTGAGAATAGTGAGCAATATACCGTTTAAAAAAGGTCGTATTGATGTTTGTGTGTAGTGGGATAACATGACTTTTTTCTGTAGTCATCTCGTCCCCTGCAAAGAGTCAGCTTCTATAATAATAAAACTTCATGATTGGTTAGTGACCATTTTCTTCAACATTTTTCCCCTTTCTGGTTCAGTGTGAACAAGTTGCTAATGAAAAATCACGCTTTTCTTTAGTTTTAGTATCACAGTTAACTTCATTTCTTTTTTTTTTTTTTTTTTTGCGACAGAGCCTCAAGCTGTCGCCCTGGGTAGAGTGCCATGGTATCACAGCTCACAGCAACCTCAAACTCTTGGGCTTAAGCAATTCTCTTGTCTCAGCCTCCCAAGTAGTTGGGACCACAGGTGCTCGGCACAACGCCCAGCTCTTTTCCGGTTGCAGTTGTCAATGTTGCTTAGCAGGCCTGGGCCAGGTTCGAACCCACCACCCTAGGTGTATGCGGCCAGTGCCCTGCCGACTGAGCTATGGGCGCTGCCAGCTTTATTTCTTTAAAAATTATTTTATCAGTCCCTTTCTGCCTCACCTTGGTTCAAAAAATTTCAAATAAAGAACTCTTAGGGAAAATAATGTCCTCTGTTGGTAATTATATTCCTATAAAAAAGGGAGAGAATTCCACTTCCTTCACATAAGACGCTAAGAGGTCATATTGCTATGTTTACAATGTTTGTTTTGCCTGACACATGTAATGTAGTTTGTTTTTTCCATTCTTCTCTGACCTTTTTTTTTTTTTTTTTACCTGTAGCTGACCCCATAGTGCCCTGCAATGAAACCCGATGGAGCCAGAAGTGGCAGTCATCTCGTCCCCTGCGAAGAGCCAGTCTCTCCCTGGGCTCTGGCTTCTGGCATGCTACCGGAAGACATTCAAGTAGACGGTTGCTGAGAGCCATTCCACGCCAGGTTGCACAGACGCTGCAAGCAGACGTGCTTTGGCAGATGGGATACACAGGTGTGTGCTGTTAACTGGCAACAGTGCAAGTCTGGGGTTCGGGACCTCCGTAAGTCTCGGGAGCATCTGCCCTAAAGCCCTGCACTAACACACTTGTCCTCCTATTTGCTGAGTGGGACGCAGTCCAGTCGTTTAGCCTTGGTCTGTTGTGCCTGCTGTGCCAGGCATCTGTTGGTAATTGTCACCACTTGTATCTTACTTTTGTTACCATTTCTGAGATTAGAAAAGGTAGATTGTTATCATTTCTCTCTATTGTACACAAGAAATACAGTACTACTTCACAGCCTGGGCTGGCTGGCAATCTCAGAGAGGTCTGTAATTTCTCAGAGAAAGAGATCAAATTCAGAGATGGTCGCTTTGATTTGAGCAGTTTCATGAGAATTAGTTGATCGCTTGAGTTTGGCGTCCTGTAGGCAGAGTGACCAAGTGACTCACATTTGCTGGTCATTTGTTTCAGGACAGGAAACAATACTGAGGACCATGTCCTATGAAATCAAACTCATAACCAATAAGATTTTTTTCCCTTGCTGATTCATTGTGGCAGAACATTCTGGTTTTAAATAATATGAAGACCCTGAGTTAAATGTAAGCCAGTTTTGCTTGCCTCCAGGACATCACAGTTTGTCTAGGTGCTTTTTCCCACACCTCCTACTAGAGACCCTTCGCAAATTTTCGCTTCCTGCCAACTTTTAACTCCTGGTAGACAGACATTTTATTAAAAACGTTTGTCTCGGTTTTATCTTTTTAGAATGAGAACTTTTTTTTTTTTTTTTTTGCAGTTTTTGGCTGGAGCTGGATTTGAACCCACCACCCCTCGCAGCCAGTGAGAGGTATGGGGCCAGCGTCCTACTCCTTTGAGCCACAGGCGCCGCCCAGAATGAGAACTTCTTTTTTTCTTTTTTTTTTTTTTTAGAGATAGAATTTCACTTTGTCACCCTCGGTACAGTGCCGTGGCATTACAGCTCAACAGCAACCTCCAGCTCTTAGGCTTAGGAGATTCTCTTGCCTCAGCCTCCTGAGCAGCTGGGACTACAGGTGCCCGCCACAACACCCGGCTATTTTTCGATGTTGTTGCTGCAGTTTGGCTGGGGCTGGGTTTGAACCCTTTTCTCTCAGTATATGGGGCTGGTGCCCTACTCACTGAGCCACAAGCACTGCCCAGAATAACTTCTTTAGAAAACAAATTCTCTGGTCATCAGAAAACTATTCCCCCAAACCAAACTGTCTCCAATTTTATTTGTGTGTTTTTAAAAAGTAGCAATAATTTTGGTAGTTATCACTGCATATTGATTATTTAACATAGTGTTTATTGGTAAACAACTCTCACATCAGAAAGACATCCTTGGCTCAGCGCCTATAGCTCAACCGGCTAAGGCGCCAGCCATGTACACCTAAGGTGGCAGGTTCGAATCCCCAGCCTGGACCCGCCAAACAACAATGACGGCTGCAACCAAAAAATAGCCGGGCGTTGTGGCGGGCGCCTGTGGTTCCAGCTACTTGGGAGGCGGAGGCAGGAGACTCGCTTGAACCCAGGAGTTGGAGGTTGCTGTGAGCTGTAATGCCACGGCACTCTACCCAGAGGGACAGCTTGAGGCTCTGTCTCAAAAAAAAAAAAAAGAAAGACATCCTTTTTACATTCATGAGCTGTTAAAATAATACAGGTATCTTGTATTTTTTCTAGATGTGCTCTAGAATATCTTACAGGCCTATCATTTCACATGCTACAGATGGCTTTTGGCCATCCGAAATAGACTCATCATTATAGAAAAGGGTATACTATCATGATTGTCCTTGAAGTGGGGTCAACCCCATGTGTTGTTAATAATCCTTCTTTGCAGAGTCTATTGTCATTAATGAGTAGCACTGAGTAAATTGCTGTCTTTGTCAGGAGTAGGAATAGTTCTGCCTGCCTTCCCCCATTTGCCCTGCTCTATTCCTTAGGTTTATGCTTTGTGGGTGCTTGGAAGGCCTCTGAGTAGATGGGGGGACGGAGCCATGTCATAAATTACCAGGGGAAGATGAGATAGAGACGGCAACCCACAGCCTGGAGGACGCTATAGGAGTGGGGAGGGCTGTTCCACCCCTGAATATGGGTGACAGTTGAGGAGGGTCCAGAGAGTTCTGTTCATCCTCAAATCTGGTTCAGCAGCAAATGGTGGCATTTCTCCTGTTTTCTTCTTTTCTTGATCTTGGCTCAGCCAGCTAACTCCCTGAGCATCTGACCTAACTCACTGCATTCTGGGCAAATTTTGGCATGCTACGTCACTTTCTGTGGGTTCAGGAGGGAGTGTATTCTACTGGCAAAAATCCAAAAAAGATGATTTCTCCAAACACGATTGTACTTTCTTCCTGGAATAAGGTGCTAATGTGAGAGTTGCTGTTTTTGACACTGGGCTGAGTGAGAAGCATCCCCATTTCAAAAATGTGAAGGAACGAACCAACTGGACCAATGAGCGGACTCTAGATGATGGTAAGTCTCCATAACGCAGTGACTTCCCTGACATCCTCTTTCAGGTCTGTTTGTCCAAGGGCTGATGACTACACAGTCCATGTCCAGCACTTATTGGACAGTAACCCAGTTACTGTGCCTTTCATTATAATAGAAGCTTTTCTCAAAATCTCAGGCAATGTCAGAAAATAAAGGTTGGTGGTGGAGAGGGGTGTGGGGAGGATGCCTGGTGAAGGAGCAACTCTTCTAGAGCAGAGAGGCTGTGACTGGACTTCATGTGGTGCTTATGCCGGCTGAGTTCTGAGTGGGGTGGCCCCAGGGATCCTCCCTCTAGGACTAGAGGATGGAGTCTGTATGGAGGTGATGGTTGGGGCATTGCATTGTGGCCTGCATTATCAACTGTGTTTAATGGGATCTTTTCTTTCCCCTAATGGTCTGCAGGGTTGGGCCATGGCACATTTGTGGCAGGTGTGATAGCCAGTATGAGGGAATGCCAAGGATTTGCTCCAGATGCAGAACTTCATATTTTCAGGGTCTTTACCAATAGTCAGGTAGGTGTTTTGAGGAGTTCTGAGGCTTTTAAGGAATTGATAGTGAAATGTAAAAAGTCACACTCAGTTGTTCACATCCAGGTAAGAGCAGCACCCATCAGTGATACTGAGCCACTCTCAGGCCGCGTGGGCTGCACTCTCTCTCCACTGTCCCTTCTGCCCTTCTTCTGCCACTCCCTTTACTGCCCCTAACTCGAACCCTGAGGCCACCATGGACAGTGATTCTTTGGCCTCCTGTTTCTGCTCCATCTGCAGGCTTTCCCAGGCCTCTGGGTCTCCATGATAGAATAGTTGCATGTTTATGTGTTGGCCTCCCCATTTGTTCTCCTGCTGCCGTAAGGGTGGGGACAGCTTTACTTACCTCTGCATCCTAGCACCTACCAGTGTTTCTGATTAGCAAGCTTTGTTCCCTCACCCTTCATTTGGAAACTACAGAAAAGGAAGAGGATCCTAGTATTTGTTCTCTTTCTTTAATTTAGTTTTTGAATAGGTAATACATAGCTCAAAATACTGGAATGCAGTGCAGTGGTAAGTCTCCAACCCTGACCCCTTCCAGTAGGTGCTTACCTCACTTCCCCTGGTCTCTCATGTGATACTGTTCTTAATTTCTTACAGACCTCCTCCTAGA
Organism: Galago senegalensis; assembly: GCA_963575145.1. Classification (NCBI taxonomy): domain Eukaryota; kingdom Metazoa; phylum Chordata; class Mammalia; order Primates; family Galagidae; genus Galago; species Galago senegalensis. The sequence continues at coordinate 6,759 of CAUYTI010075901.1, read as the reverse complement.
ATTTCTTTTGCATGTGTAACCATTATAAATATGTGATCTTTTAAAGGGCTTTAAAAACATAATTCTTAATCATTACATTGCATTTCTTCCCCCTGTAAACTTAATCTTGGATTTAGCAAAAATACTAACACTGAGGTGACTTTTATAAGGAAAGCAGGAGGAGCGGGACATCAGAGAACTAATGTTAACGGATAACTAACTGTCACTGCTGCCATTTGTCCTTCAGTCTGTTTAGGAATGAAGATTATTAGACAAAAACATAGTATTTAGAGGTGCTTAACTTATTAGACGTGTCTTAGGATACATCCTTTTCTAAGAGGGGCAGTTAGAAGTTTGGGGTTATATCTTGGAAGGTACCTTATACATCCCACCTGGAAAGAGAGGCTGCCCACAGAACACAGCTCCCTCTTCCTGGGGTTCACCTCCAAGAATGTAGGATTTCTGGGTGTATTATTTTATATTCCAGAGCATTATTCATACTTGGGACTTATATTAATAGAAATACTTTATGTTTTTAAGAATCTTAGAAATTACCATAGCATTTTGAGACTTTTACAGAAACACTAAAAGGACGGTTTTACAATTTCACTAGGTGTCTTACACATCTTGGTTTCTGGATGCCTTCAACTATGCCATCTTAAAGAAGATCGACGTGTTAAACCTTAGCATCGGGGGTCCTGACTTCATGGATCACCCCTTTGTTGACAAGGTCAGTCACATTGGGCACACAGACGCTGTGGTTGGATGGCGGCTCCTGCTGTTGCAACCCCAGCTTTGCGTCATTTCTAGTATGCGCCTGGCTTTTTGCCCAGCTGGTGACAGCTTTGCACAGACAGATGGTTAATGACATGAACTTTAATGACTTACATGTCATAAATCCGAGGTTGGAGGCCTTGGAAATAGGTGTTTATTATTTTTTTTTTATTGAATGTTAACTATGTACATTGATACTCTTCTGGGGTACAGTGTGGGGTTTTCACATGCATTCTGAAATACTTCCATCAAACTGGTCAACACAGCCTTGGAAATAGGTGTTTATAAGGAGCACTTGGTGCCTTGATTCTTTCTCACCTCAGCTTACAACCCCTTATTTTCCAAAAATGACAAGAAAGCTGGTGTCTGCCTGTGTTCTGCACAGTCCTGCCATCTGGGCCTTGTCCTTCTCTAGACTTGAGCAGTGTCAGACAGACCCACCTCTATCACCCAGTGCTCTTTTTGTTTTGGTTTTGTTTTTTCAGAGATAGGGTCCTGTTCTGCCTCCAGTGGTATATTTTAAGGAGGCTTTCCTTTTTAGGATTATTTTTAAAATTGGGGGTGGTGGTAGGCTCAGCGCTTATAGCTCAGTGAGTAGGGTGCCTGCCACATACACCAAAGCTAGCAGGTTTGAACCTGGCCTGGGTCTGCTAAACAACAGTGACAACTGCAACCAAAAAATAGCTGGGTGTTGTGCAGGTGCCTATAGTCCCAGCTACTCAGGAGGCTGAGGCAAGAGAATTGCTTAAGCCCAAGAGTTGGAGGTTGCTGTGAGCTGTGACAGCAAGGCACTCTACCAAGGACAACATAATAAGATTCTGCCTCAAAAAAAAAAAAAGAAAAAGAATTTGGGGGGGGGGGGTCAGGGTTGACAATTACATGTGGATTCCTTAAAAGTATTATATTTTCATTAAATAAGTGCTTTCTAATTTTGTAGGTATGGGAATTAACGGCTAACAATGTAATCATGGTTTCTGCTATTGGCAACGATGGACCTCTTTATGGGTAAGTAGCCTCAGCAGGGGTGAGCTTTAGGGATTGTTTTTCCCTCAAGTAGCTAAAAAGTGTCCATCTGTGCACCTACCTGTTTGCATATGTAGGGCTTGGTATCATGCATATTTTTATCAAACAAAAAATGGAATGCGTGATGAACCCCCAAGCGCTTACTACTCCCCTCAGCAGTTGTCAAGTCAGTTCAGGTTCAGTCTTCTTTCTGTTCAGTTTTTTAAAAACTTGGTTTATAAATAGTAATAGTAATTTTTATTGTATTTTTCCCCAAAAATCAATCAGGAAAGTAAATCTGATAGAGAGAAATGGGTTCTGCAATATTAATAAGCACAGGGAATGAAGAGGTAAACCTGTGAGATGCCTGCTTCTCTGGGAAAGGTGAGGTGCGGACACAGGAAACTAAAACAAGGGAGGACTTGCTGGGACCTGGCAGAGACCAGACGGTGCTGTGGGAGTTGACAAAGGGGCCAGATATGGCATCGGAGAGTGTAGTGGCCCAGAGGTGTGTCTTTGTACCAGGCTGCTGTGGGGAATTAGAGATGCGAAACGTTTGCTAATAAACTTTGATAAGAGATCTCAGTCTTCTTTCTACCTGCAGCTCTGAGTTCCTCTGTAGATAATGTGTATAATTTCTTACTGGAGGCTGAGGATGTTCGCTATTCTCCGTTATCCATTACCCAGGATGTGTGCAGTTCCGTACTATGATAAAGGGCTTAAGGTAACCGCTGAGGGAAAAGGGAAGATGACAGGGCATGTCCTCAGCTTGCCATTATTGGGTGTAGAGAGAAGTGTGTGAGCTCATGTGTCCCGAACAGGCCTGTTTGTGGCGCATGGGCACTGGCTGTGTGTCATGTTGTGCCCATACACTACATCTTACTGGGATATCCAGAAGCTATAGGAAAGCAGGTTGTCTTGAGGATCGGCTGAGCTTACACAAAGTGTCTCAGGTGTAGTGTGAAGTTATGCTTATGTGTCTCAGAAAACACAGATGTTGGCAGTCACGTGGTTCCAGCCTAGCTGGGTAAATGACACCGCGCCCTTGGAGTGGTCCAGTGCTGGATTTTGCTATGGGGTTAGTGATGCATCCTGTGATTCGTAGACTGAAGTGGCATAAACATACCCTAGTGTGCACATGGCTGTATCATGACACACACCCTGTCAGGTTTTCTTGTTTTCCCTCCTTGTGTTTCTCCTGCTTCTAGTGTCCCCACTCAGGGCCAGCACTGATCCACTCAGAGTCACCAAGTTGTCAGTGTTTCCCTGCTTGTCTTCCTACCTTTAGCTCTTTCTACCCCAGCTCTTTCATCGTGATAGAGATGGAACCATATGTGGAAGCAGACAGGTGCCCCCTGCCACTTTGAGGCGGAGGGGACTTCCCTTTTCTGAGTGTCAACTTCTTCACCTGTCACAGGGGCATGAGACCTATCTTTGAGGCAGCTGTAAGGATGAAATTAGGTAGGAGAGGGAAAGCACTGTGAGTATCAATGCTCTGTGAGTGGTAGCGGCCCTTTTTTCTTCCTTTTTTTCTCTATTTCTACTGTTAAAACAGACACACCAGCATTTTCCTATTCAAGAACCTGCAGTGGATGATTATTGTTCAATAGATTCTTGGTTTCCAGAAGCTAGTCCAAAATTGCAAACTTCTGTAAAGGGTTAGATAATAAATATTTTAGGCTTTGTGGGCCATCAGTCTCCATTGCAGCTACTTGGCCCTGTGCTGTGTGAGATGAGAGCACTGATGGCAGCACCAGAGCGAAGGAGCAGGGCTGTACTCCAACAGCCCAGTGACAGCAGGAACAGGTGCATTTGCCGACTCCAGCTACAATCTGTGCCCGGCATTGTCTTCCACTAGTCCAGGCACATTTCCCTCAAATCTGGGCTCCCTCACATCTGCAGTAGAAACTGCGTATCAGGTTCCTCGCCCTGTGTCTGCGGCTGGTCCTCGGTTTCACACTTGTGTGGGTGACCTTCTCTTTGAGATGCTGTCCTGACCGCTTCATTCTGCCCTAGCTGCCCTTCTAAAACCCTGTGGCTTTTGTGAGCAGTTGTACTTGTTTTCCCTATCACGGAGTTGTGAATTGGTAGTATATAGAGGGAAAAAGCCTTAAAGGGAAGGTCCTGTCCTCACCTTGTGTGTGTGCTCACGGTGCTCACAGGGACCCGAGTGTCTGGCAGCCGTGTCTTGTAGGATGGGAAATGGCACGTGGTTATTGCTCTCTTAGTGGTGGCAGCTACTGTTTCACTGCTTGGGTGTCTGTCAGGACTGCTCCGCTGTTGCTCTTACACCTTGTGGTGCGAGAAGCCTGCAGCTGCAGCTTTCTTCTTTCAATGCCAACGGTGGTTTATTCCCTGGTTCTTCATCTCAAGCCTTCGCTTATTTATTAGGGGTTTAAGTATAGTAAATATTACTGGGATTGATAGGTAGAAAGAGGATGGGAAGGTAACATTTTTTCTTAGCTTCACTGGGAGTTTCTAGGAAACAGTGACATCTGTTCCTTGAATTCATGGAAATTTGTAAGTTTCTAGAATCAGCTAATGGAAAGTCATTATAAGACCCTCAGGATGACCACCTGGCAGCGTACTGGGGGCCGGTGAGCTGAGGAGACAGTGTCCCTGTTGACTTGGTGTGGTTCAGAACCTTTGGTTAAAAGCACGTGCTATAGAACTTTTGCTGTTGAAATCTCTTAAGCCACTTGAAATCTGTTGTAGTTACTGAATTGTCAAAGAGTTCATTTTTTTGGTAGTGGAGCTGTATAATAGATAAAACTTAGAAATGCAGGTTAGTAACTGATGGCTTCATACTTTCAAATAGTCCAACTTCATCTTGACTTTCTGGTTTTGACATTTTTTTTGTCCTTCCTCATTTCACTGTCATTTCTTTGCAGAGATCTTGTGGGGACTGTGTGGCTTTTTCCTTGCTTTGTGTGTCTTCCTCTAAGAGGCTGCGGGTACAGGATAGTGATAGTCACCCCCTCAGTTCCCGGGGTGGGGTGGGGGGCAGCACTGCAGAAGCACTGTAGCTTCCTGACCGTGACAGATGCAGTTGTGTGGATATGGTTTCTTCCCAGCAAAGTATCTAATCCGGTTGGGGAGGCAAGGTAGAAATACTTGGAACAATTCAAAAGTGATATTAGAATGTGTATGTAATTAGATGGTGAACTGTGGTCAGTTAAGGCTTGTGAAGTTCAAGGCAAAAGGAGCTCCTTAAAACCTAGAGGAGTGAGGGGGAAACTGAGCCTTGAGCTCAGCTCAAGTGTGACACTCTGACAGGGAGAAGAGAAGAAGGGTGTTCCCAGGAGAGGACACAGCTCAAGCTCAGCATTTCAGAGGACGTGGTGTGTCAGTGCTGCATGAGCCTTCTCACAGAAGAGCCTCAGAAAGTCTTAGGCTTTTATGGCGTATTTACCCTTATTTGAACTGTTCATTTTAAGTTATGTCTTCTCTTGTTTGTTTATTGTGTGTGTGTGTGTCTCTCAATTTAGCACGCTGAATAACCCTGCTGATCAGATGGATGTGATTGGAGTAGGCGGCATTGACTTTGAAGATAACATTGCTCGCTTTTCTTCAAGAGGAATGACGACCTGGGTACGTTTTCTTTATTAATGTCATGTGTCTAACGGGACCATTTGGTTGAGCCTTGGGTGTGTTGTCAGTGCACAGATGAGAAGCATATAAGGCAGACCAGCCCTCTGATACACATTGACAGGCCGGGGCTGTGGGTGCTGGCCCCACCATCAGGACAAGAGCTGCCCCTTAACCTCTGCCCCTTCACTCTGGCCAGCCCAGAGCCACTCATGGAGGGAACTCTGGTGGATTCTAAGAAGTGTTTCCTGGTTCTTCTTCTGTTGTATTTCTGAGTAACTTACTTTTTGGGTGAATAGATTCCTGCCTAGTTGTCCTAACTAGTAATATGATGAGCTGCCCTCCTCAGTGGTAGGCAAGATGCCTTTTTGGTTTTGGCCTTAAGAAGTGGGAGAAGATACTGAGAATAGCTTAGTATCAACTCCACTAACACAGAATTAGTTATGTTTAACTGGACGGAATTGAAGTAACCCCACCAAGTTAATAACCCAGCCACTTGGGGTTTAATTATGCTACTAATTCACCTTCCTTTACTGTCAAGGTTTGATTCAAGCTGAGATGCTGACTGGAGGGGCACTGAGTGGCTGGGGAGAGCACCTGCCCCTGGTGTCTGGGGACGTTTATCTCCTGGTCCTCTGACTTGACGTGTGCCATGCTTGGAGGCCTCGAGTAAATCCCCAGAAAGATTCACGCTGGGAACACTGTGGGCCTCATCCAGCCCTGCAGCCCTTTTTTTTTGAGACAGAGCCTCAAGCTGTCCCCCTGGGTAGAGTGCCGTGGCATTACAGCTCACAGCAACCTCCAACTCCTGGGCTCAAGCGAGTCTCTTGCCTCCGCCTCCCAAGTAGCTGGAACCACAGGTGCCCGCCACAACGCCCGGCTATTTTTTGGTTGCAGCCGTCATTGTTGTTTGGCGGGTCCGGGCTGGGGATTCGAACCCGCCACCTTTGCTGTAGGTGGCTGGCGCCTTAGCCGGTTGAGCTATAGGAACCGAGCCAGCTGCTTGAGTCTTAAGACACCTTAAAACTGATTTGGGTACACAGATTCAGTAGTGCTTCACCACTGCTTACAGAGAGTATAAATAAACTAACATAGGCATCCTCAGGTGCTGAGCCAATTAAGAAGAGAAGCTACAAATATTATTCACATGGAAAATTATCAGCATCTTGATACAGATGCATGTATTGTTTTTATAAGAAATCACAAAGTTTGGCTCAGCGCCTGTGGCTCAAGCGGCTAAGGCACCAGCCACATACACCTAAGGTGGCGGGTTCGAATCCCCAGCCCGGGCCCGCCAAACAACAATGATGGCTGCAACCAAAAAATGGCCAGGCGTTGTAGTGGGCGCCTGTAGTCCCAGCTACTTGGGAGGCTGAGGCAGGAGACTCGCTTGAGCCCAGGAGTTGGAGGTTGCTG
>CAUYTI010075900.1:0-11509 GCA_963575145.1 Galago senegalensis | reverse complement strand
AATGACGGCTGCAACCAAAAAATAGCCAGGTGTTGTGGCAGGCGCCTGTGGTCCCAGCTGCTTGGGAGGCGGAGGCAAGAGACTCGCTTGAGCCCAGGAATTGGAGGTTGCTGTGAGCTGTAATGCCATGGCACTCTACCCAGGGGGACAGCTTGAGGCTCTGTCTAAAAAAAAAAAAAAAAAAAATTTACTTTATTTTCAAAAGCATACAGAACTTCGATAGCTAACCACCTTCCTGCACTGAGCACCTCTTTGAATTGACTTAATGTTCATAGACTGAGCATGTACCTGTAGACAGATGTATCAGTACAGCAGGCCTGGTTTCTTACATGGACCACCTCTGTATGTTGACCAGTGTGTTACAGACCCTTGAATGGTCACCTTATAGAGATTCTCCTATATACAATATGTCCTGTGACATAAAATTCTGGACATAGTAGATTTAAGAATGGTATAATGGGAAATATAAGTATCCATTTGGTATTGCCATTTGAATCTTTTGTGCATACAGGAATGTGGCCAAATAGGAAAGGGGTTTCTTTAGACATAGGGTAGTTGAGTTGCCCCATGTGTGCCACCCACAACAGAAGCCCTTTTTTTAAGATATAGGGTAGTTGGTAAAACGAACTATGAAAGCATCCACGTTGCTGTGGCCAAGCCTGTCTGGCTGTCAGGAGCTACCCTTCCATGTGGGACACCCTCCTGGCCCCAAACACCAGGAGAGGCAGATGGAGGCTGGGGACAGCCCAAGGTTGTCATTGGCACCAGCCTAAATGATTTACAGGCCTTTGTTTTCAGTCTGATATGTTTTAAGATTATTAAATTATTTATAGCTCAATCAACATGTATCTAAAACTAAGAAATCTGCAGGAGATGCTGTGTGTGGTCAGAAGTCAGGGACCAAGGCAGCTTTCTGTGCTGACATTACTGCGTTTCCACACTGTTTCCTGTTCATATCCGGAAGTAGGATTTCAAATGTTGTTTTTCATGCTTTATTTAGGACTGCTTTTTATCCTAAATAAATTGCTTTTCATCCTTTCTCCTGCCTCCGGCTGGCCTTCAGCCGCCAGCCTCTGCACAATGACCAGCTGGCCCCTGGCAAATCCTGGGCCCAGGTGTGAAGCCGCTGGAGGAGTTTTGGGAGCCAAGAGGGGAGGGTCCCATTTCCACTGACGATGCAGAGCAAGGGGCTTCAAGTGGCTGCAGAAAAGCTCATTTTTAGCAAGAGCAGTTTTGGGGAGTTTCCAGACTTAGAACTGCCTGTATTCTTGGAAGCATCATTGTTGCTTTTTCCCCTTTCCATTTATATCTCAGGAACTGATTCAGAAACCATAGAAATTGGATTTGGACCCACTGAATGCTAGCAGGCAGCTGAGTGCACTCCTTCCGAGGTGTCCTGCCAGCTGGGCTTGGCGACCCGTGCTGAGCCTTCCAGCCGCAGTTGACTGACACCTTAACACCAAAGTGCACTAGAACTAAAGCGCCTGCTTAATTCTTTAGACCCTGTGTGGTTGGGGGCTCTGTGGGCCGGGGCACGATTTGCAATCTGCATAACTGGTTTCAGGGCAGCTGCCTGGTGGGGAAGGTCTTGTCTTGTGTTGGCCTGGTCTTTGGCTCACTTTTATTCATTAGATTTGGACCCCATTGTGCTGAGGCCGCTGTTGCCACTGAATCCATCGGGCTCCGAGCAGGACTCACCAGACTTCCTGAACAAAATGTAGCACTCAATATATAAGCAGGTTTAATAGTGCTACTTTCCAGATTAAACAAATCCTGTAAAAAGGAATTCCCTGACTTGATGTGGTGAGCTGGCCTTGCCTTGGGAGCCAGTGAGTTTAGTAAAGTGGGTTAAATTAAGATTAGAAAGAGCAAACACAGACAAGTGTTCTGAGAAGCGTTTTGGACTCTGTGTTAGACTCCTTCATAAAAGACTGTCCTTTTATGTCAGTGGCCCACTAGACAAATGGACAAATAAATACTGCACCTGGGAAGGCTTGGGATAATGCCAGCTCAGTGAGAGCAGCAAGGACGTGAGGCCGCTCTCATGAGGCTGCTGTGTGCCAGGCATAGCCCACAGTGTCTTATCTGCCTCAGTAGTCACCTGATGGCCAGTGTTGGGGGCGCCTGGAGCTGGGAGCGCCAAGTGAAGGCTTGAGGTCTCAGGCTGATGGCAGCAGAGCTGGGACCAGAGCCCCAGCCTCACCTCGTGACATGCACAGGCAGGAGGGCAGCAGAGGCCCTGTGGGGATATGTGGAAGCTTCCTTTCACAAACCATCTTCCAGGGTGAGCCTCAGTGTTGATAGGCAGCCAACATTTCAGCCTCCCTTATCATGGGGGCTTACCTTGACACCCACACTGTTTTAGGGAGCTTAGTCATGACATCATAACCGCGAGGTCATTGTTCTTCCCTATCCAGGCATTCCCACTTCCAGACACTTGCCCCCTGCCTGGTGGTGACAGACATCTCAGGCCAACCCTGAGAGCACAGCAACCAGACAACTGAGGCAGCTGGCAGGAGGGCTCCATTGCTCAAATCCATAATTTGGGGTCAAAACAAACAGATGATTAGCTGGGGGTTGTTATTTTCCATCAAGTGTTTTCGTGTCCACTGCTGTGTCTTCACAATCCAACCCGTGGGGCTCAGTGGCCAGACCCATCTGTAGGTTGTGGATTGCAGACAGGACTTGAGGCCCATGGGCTGTGCTGGTCGCCAGCAGAAGGGCAGCTCAGCAGCCCTCCCCACTGTGCCTCAGCCCCTGTGAAAGTAAGGGAGGGCTTTCCCACATGCTTATGGGGGTGGGTATTAGGATTGGAAAGGAAGAAATAATGAGGGAATGCCATTTGAAATGTGAGATCCCAACAGTCTGTTTCTAGACTGTGGAATTGCTGTCCAGAGGCTGTGGGGACAAGCCAGCGTTGTACCAGCCATGCATGGTAGAGCCGGGACGCTTCTCTTTATACTGTGCAGCCCTGTAGGCAGACTGGGCTGCAGCTTACTCCAGCCCCCAGATTCTAGCCCTCATGTTCCATAATAGGAATCAACTTCATTTTGATGATCCAGAAGTAGGCATCAAGGACTCAGAGTAACCACATAATTTTCCCTCCAAATTAGGATAGTTCTGAGAATGAAAAGAGAGAGCTGACCAGACCAGATCAGATGCTGGGATGACCAGTATGCAGAGGGCTGTTTGCACAGGTAGAGCAGTGAGGCCCATACATTTCATAAGTTTTTTAAAAGTTACTTTGGAAAGGTTTTAGTATTGACCTCTCATTTAGAGAGCTGAATACGTTATAATAGCTCCTTTCCTGAACATTCTAGGAATGTCGTAATGCTGACAATCCTTCTGTCTGTCTCATGGCTGGGCGACTACATGAAATAAGGTACATGATGTGTTACAAAAAGTGTTCAAGAAATGTGTTGTGACTTCACTTGACTAGCCTAAAAAAAAAGAAATGTGTTGTCACCTCCATAACCCCTAACACTTTCTGGTCACATCACCTAGCACCCAGGCAATTTCCTTCTTTTTCCAAGTGAACTGCACAGTTGAAAACACCTGAACAGCTCTCCCCTCTTCTACACGTTTGCAGGAAAGTGGCTTTGGTTTTATTCTTCCAATACAAACATCGTCTTTGCTGGGCTGACCATTTATGTTTTTGCCCATAGAAAAGTGCAGCACCCTATCTGCACACTCCCAGCATTTGTTCAGTGCACATCCTCCAATAAGGAAGGACACAGAGAAAACCTCATTGGAAGTGTCGACAAAGATCACTATCCTATCTACAGAAATGGCTGAGGTGTGCAGCGCTCTCACCCTGTGTATTTTAAGAAATCTAGTTCTGAATCAAACATCCTTGGATACTTAGCTTTAATAGAGCCCAGCCCCCAAAGGATTTGATAAGGGGCAGGGCTGTGTTTGGGCTCTGGAATATTCTTACATGGCCCACTCCCCTCCAAATGCTGCACACACCTAGACCTTACAGAAGTCAGTGTTGGTGCATGCCCTCCTGGGTGGACTTGGAGGTGCCTAGGAGCTCTGGGCAGGCGCTGGAGGCCCAGGCCCTGCCCTGACATTCTGATGTCATGGGTCTGGGCTCCAACTTGGCAGGGGTTTGTAAAGCTCTCCGGGTGTCACTGACAGGTAGACAGGGCAGGAAATGCTGCTCCAAAGATAGACCATTAAGGAGGCCTTTCCTTTTCCTCCACATTTAATAACGCTTCTTTAATTTAAAAAGTAAGATATAGCCAATCTGGACTTCTAGAAAAATAGGAGTATGGTGTAGCAAATAAAATTTTCACATTATCTTGTCATCCAGAAACAACCATTAACATACGAACATTTATTAGTGCTTTTTTATTCACTAACAGTGTATCCTGAGCTTTTGTTCTACGCTAGCTAATATTTTAAAAGATGTTTAATTATTGGAGTACTTGATCTTATATATATGCAATAATTTAATAATATCTTAATATTGAATACTTAGCATTTTCTCTAAAAATACCATTTTTTAAAAAAAAACTATATTTCTAACTTTTTATGACAAGAAACCATAGGTTGTGATATAATTGGGGAATTCATTCTCTTCTACAATATCCATTCCTAATGAACTTAACATAAAACAATGTGTTTATTTGTGTGTTGTTATTTTTCTGGCATTACAAAAAACTAAATATATTGTTACAACATGGATAAATATCAGCTTTTGAGACAAGGAAGTTGTGTAGAAATAATGAAACACTGTAGTTTTTATATGTGTTATTATTCTGTAAGTTCACGTCAGAATTTAGTATGATTTTAAAAAATAACCCAAAGCTGATATCAGCAAGACTCTTTTCAGAGGAGAGTATCATTGGCTCAGTGGCTCAGTGAGTAGGGCACTGGTCCCATATATGAAGGGTGGCAGGTTCCAACCCTGGCCAAACTGCAACAAAAAATAGCCAGGCATTGTGATGGGCACCTGTATTCCTAGCTCCTGGGGAGGCTGAGGCAAGAGAATCGCCTAAGTCCAAGAGCTAGAGGTTGCTGTGAGCTATGACACCATGGCACTCTACCAAGGGCAAGAATGTGAGACTCTGTCTCCAAAAAAAAAAAAAATGCCCAGCACTACAGAGGCATGACCTCTTTTAACCCCACTGCAGGCTTGTGAATAAGGATTATTTAAATTTTATTTTATCCACCAGGATTAGTGTCAAAATATAAGCATATTGCCCACATGAAGTAAATATTCACTCAGTGGCTGTTTTTATGAATTTGGTCTTACAAATATTTATTGTCCTGCATTGCATTTAAGAAGTCATATTCGTCATCATCTAAGATGTTAGATATTCTATTTTTTATTTTATTTCCTTAGCTATTCTCTCTCTCTCTCTCTCTTTTTTTTTTTTTTTGAGACAGAGCCTCAAGCTGTTGCTCTGGGTAGAGTGCCATGGCATCACAGCTCATAGCAACCTCCAACTCCTGGGCTTAAGTGATTCTCTTGCCTCAGCCTCCCAAGTAGCTGGGACTGTAGGCATCCACCACAATGCCTGGCTATTTTTTTGTTGTAGTTGTCATTGTTTGGCAGGCCTGGGCTGGATTTGAACCCACCAGCTCTGGTATATGTGGCTGGTGCCTTACCCACTTGAGCTACAGGCTCTGAGCCAGCTATTCTGTTTTTTAAAAAACACTGTAACCAATGGGAGGATGGAAGAGTGACCCAGTTCTCTCCTCTGAAGGGCTGCTGGAAGTCTGCTCTGGTGGAGGCTTCCTGGGAAGCTCAGGTTCCACATTCCTACCATAGGTTCCTTTCAGATTCTCATGATGCTGCTCTCAGGACTGAATTTCACCTGCCCTAGTTGGGAATGACACCTAGAACTCCCGTGAGCCTCTCCCATACTCACCATGGCAGGCCATGTCTCTGTGGGGTAGTTGGGCTGGCTGGCCCTAGGGTTCGTAACTGCTATGGGGAATGACAGCAACAAACGTTATAAACAGCAAAGCAAACATGTATTACCATGATTTTACATTTTACTTATTATTTATTTATTTTTTGAGACATAATCTCAAGCTGTCACCCTAGGTAGAGTGCCCTGGTGTCATATTGATACAGGACAGGTGGCACCCCACCTAGCTCAGCAGAGCTGAGCTGGAGGACCTGCCACGCCGCGGCCTTCACTCTGGTGGTATTGGTGTGGTGGCAGCTGGCAGAGGAACCAGCAGGCTGGAGGGTAGGCAAGGGCGGGCAGTTCCCCTCCCCTGAAGGCTCTAGTAGCCAGAGGGAACAGACAACTGCTGGGAAGAAACTGGAGCCTTGGTGTCTTCTTCCGCTAGCACTTATAACTGAACAGGGAGCCCCCATTTCCAATGCCTACGTCAATTTCATATAAGTTTCCTAGGCCTCAATTCCATGAATAGACTGTGTTCCTTCATTAATACACTCATTCACCTTGCCCCAGCAGAAGGGCCTGTATTCATTCATTAATGCACCCATTCACCTTACCCTGGCAGAAGGGACTGTATCCATTCATTTCCTGGCCTCATATAACTATAAGGAAACCATGCGACTATGTATACCCCTGGACAAAGAAAGCTTTTCTTCCTGACCTGGGTTCTCTCTGCCAGGAGCTTTGGTGTTTTTGTATTCTTTTCTTTTCTGTAAATAAATCTTGTCTTACCATTGATCTGTGGTCTGTGGATTCATTCTTCGAATCACTGAAACCAAGAACCTACTGAAGACAAAATTTCAGTATCAATAGCTCACAGTAACCTCCAACTTGGGCTGAAGTGATCCTCTTGCCTCAGTTTTTCTATTTTTAGTAGAGATGGGATCTGGCTTTTGTTCAGGCTGGTGTGAGCTTGTGAGCTCTGCGTTTGCCCTGGAGCAGGCTGTAAAGTTTTTATGCCCAGACTACTTACAACCCACCGCTGGTAGCTCTCCACAAAAAGTCCAGCTACACCAATCACCTCCCCCTATGGAAGTCACTCTCTGAGTGGCTGTGACATACCTTGAGTTAAGTCACAACGTTTTGACCTCTTCAGAAACCTCCTTCACGGCCTGTGTGGGCCCACACACAGCTCACTTTTGAAGCCTGGGATGGGGAGCAGCTCCCTGAAGTTTTTTCAGTAAATGTTCAATTCAAATATAACTTCACAAAAGCAGATAGCCCAAAAGTGTATGATTTGATGACTATCATAAACCAGTCAGCACTTTGTGACCTGCACCCAGATGAGGACAAGACACCGACCAGAATCTCAGACATTTCTTGTGCTGCCTCTTGGGAACACTACAGGCCGGCTTTGCCTCTCCTTGAATTTTAAAGTGCAGGGAAGCTTACAGTATGCAGCCTTTGCGTCTCATTCACTTTACTCAGCGTGAGTGCTGAGATCTCCCATGCTGCTCTGCATTGGCTGCATCCCCTCGTCTTCCTGGCCAAGTGATCCCCATGAGAGCACCTGCCACACTGTGTCCACTCTGCCTGCGGGACATGGGTTGCTGCCTCTGTCTTGTAGTTCTGACGCTATGTACCTGCTGTGTGCACCCGCAGTTACACTTTTGTCAGAGTGTAGTTGCAGGTCATAGGGTGTGGGCAGCTAGAGTAGGCTTCGCAGATGTTGCCAAAATGTTCCCCTAAGTGGCTGCATCTGATTGTGGTCCCAGCGTCTGTGTTGCAGTGCTCTGCCTCTTCCTCTGTGTTGCAGTGCTCTGCCTCTTCCCAGCACTTGGTGCTTTCTGGTGCTGTCTGGTGCTGTTCTTCACTATTCTGACGTGTGTGCTTCCTGGAAGTCTCATGATGGAAACTTTCCACCTTCTTAAATTTGTAAGTACAGCCTTTAAAACAAAGGAGCAGCATGAAGCCGTGGACAGTGAAGAAGCAATGGAGTTGGACAAAGAAAGGCCTTAGAAGTACTGCCCCTTGGCCAGCTGAGCACTTTGATATATCTGAGCCTCAGTTTCTCCTTTTGTAAAATCAAAATAAAGCACTGGATTGAGAGAAGATTAGATGACAATGTGTGCGAATGGCAAAGTCAAGACGTACTAGATTCAATAATGCTTTATTCTTTACACCCTACTCCTCACATATTATTTTCTCTTTCTTTTTGGTATGCAAATTCATTTTTGCTATGGAAAAACTGCTTCTTTTAGGAAAGCTTAAGGATCTGAACGGCCATGGGCCACAATCAGCTGAGCATGATGAGGTGATGTGAGTTCCCTTCTGTGCTGTGAATTTTCATAGTTTTCCCATTCATAAAATCATGGAGAGTGACAGTCCAAAGAGAGCTGGGAAATCATCCAGCCTAACAGTTCACATCACAAAAATGATAACAGAGCTCCCAAGAGGCTATGTGACTCTGCTAAGACCCCCAGGTGGCTTATGGGTCAGGTGTAACCATAACTCAGACCGTGGTCTGTTTCTAATACTCTTTCTGCAATGTTTGGTTCCTCTCATAATTGAGTCATAAATCTACTTTTAAGAAATAATGAAAATAAAAATAACTTTTGGCATATGCAGTTACTTTAAAATGATAAGCTAATTTTTAAATTGTTCATATTAATCCCCAAAAGATTGCTATAGGCATCTTCCACATCAGTGACTTAACTGCTCAGCCAATTTGAAAGGAAATTTATTCTTTTAATGCATATGGTTTACACAGTGGGGTAAACATGTGATTAAAAGTTGTCTTGCCACCTTCTTAGATCAGGAAACATTTGTTGAATGAAGGAATGAAAGGATGAGGTACACGAGGACTGATGACAGGGGCAGTGTGTGGAAAGGAGCACGTTTGTTCGGGGGACCCACTTTTGTGACTCCAATGTTCAGAAAGCATGTTAAACCACACAAAACAAGGCCATTTGTCAAGATGAAATGACTTTGGCCCTGGCTGCCACCACTAGGGGTACATTAAACACTAGTAGAGTGATGGTGACCCTGGGGGCAAACTGTCTCTGTCTGAGCAGTGGGAGGGTGTCCTACACCCTGGCAGTGCCACCTTCCCCATGCAGCAGGGAAGCCTGCATCTTTTGAGGCACTGCGTTTGTGCATTTGTGAAGTAGCAGTTGTGAACGTGTGAAGGCTGTCCTAAGCCCTGGTAGAATGAGGATGTGAGTCTTCACAAGTTCCAAAAGACTGGATTTCCCAGACCAAAGAAAAACAGTCCAAGAACAACTTGTGTGGTAATTAGGACTTCAGCGCTGAGCCAGCTGGATGCACACCCTGATAGAACTGGCACATCTGGGCGTGACCAGTGCTACCCGGACTCAGTGTGACCACAGTCTGGGCAGCCAGAAGCTACTTATAGATTTTTGGTGATTTTCAAAATTTCCAGCCCAAGTTAATTTTTAATTAGCTGTTCCTTTCTTTGTCTGCATAAAACACTGAAAAGGAAGTCTCCCCTTCATGTTTTAGGCAAGGCAGGCTCAGTGGGCAGCTGGAAGCACCATCCTGAACAGCAGGGTAGACAGGGCAGGTAAACCATCTCCAAGTGTGCCCCACACCAGCTGCTGGGTTGGCCACTCCCTCAGCAGCGAGCTCAGCATCCCATCACGTGCCAAGCAAGCCTTGGACACTAGCCAGAACAGGAGTGCCACGTTGGCAGTCAATCGTTGGGAGCCCAGGACAGCATTCAGGCATGGAGACCAAACTGGGGCCTTCCTTGGCTTCTCAGCATCCTGGGGGCAGGCCATGCACCTGTCAGCCCCAGACACTCCCCATAGTGTCCCTGTCAGTGTCTTCTCTGCACCAAAACAATGGGAAATCAGATCTGTTACTTGAGAAACTCAAATTAGACAGCTAGAGTTTAACCTTAAAAATAAATTTAAAAGAAAATAATAGGGGTGTGCAGGGGTGGGAGACCTCTGTTCCCTTCCCTCAGCTCATTTTATAATTAAAGTGTTGTTGTATTTATCATGGCAGGAAAACAAAAGGGTCCTTAGTAAGACTGTCTTATATGTGCAGTCTGATAGGAATATGAATGCTACAAATTCATTTGTAGCTAATGATCCCAGGCCCTTTGGGAGCGCTCTCTACTGAAGCATTGAGGGCTCTCTTCTCAGCACACAGTTCCCAGTGCCGCCAAAGTCCTCTTCTCGCATGTGACCATGAGGGACAAAAGCCTGACACCAGCACCCCTCTGGGTTGTTTCATAAATACACAGAAAAGAGTGTTGGCCCTGAGCATTGCATGTCCAACAACCACTCACTGTGGGAACTAGAACTTCATTTTATTTATTTTTTTTGAGACAGAGCCTCAAGCTGTCCCCCTGGGTAGAGTGCCGTGGCATTACAGCTCACAGCAACCTCCAACTCCTGGGCTCAAGCCGAGTCTCCTGCCTCCGCCTCCCAAGTAGCTGGGACCACAGGCGCCCGCCACAACGCCCGGCTATTTTTTGGTTGCAGCCGTCATTGTTGTTTGGCGGGTCCGGGCTGGGGATTCAAACCCGCCACCTTAGGTTTACGTGGCTGGCGCCCTAGCCGGTTGAGCTATAGGCGCCGAGCCCATTTTATTATTATTATTTTTTGGGACAGAGTCTCACTATGTTGCCCTTGGTAGAGTGCTGTGGTGTCACAGCTTACAGCAACCTCAAACTCTTGGGCTTGAGTGATTCTCTTGCCTCAGCCTCCCAGACAGCTGGGACTACAGGTGCCTGCCACAACGCCTGGCTGTTTTTTTGGTGTAGTTGTCATTGTTGTTTACTAGGCCCAGGCCAGGTTTGAACTTGCCAGCCCAGTGAGCTACAGGTGCCAGAACTAGAACTTTAATGTAGAGCAGGCAGGAATGTCCTGTCAGATGCTGTGGGGAGGGGACATTGCTGGTTACTGTCTTCTTTCAATGTCTGAGTTTGTTTGGAATATAGCATCTCTGTTCTAACCAGTGCACCAAAACCTAGCTAGGAAAGCTTCAAAGAAACTCATCACAGTGATAATTTCTGTGTAACAGAACCTGGAGGATGCCTGTCACGCTCATCTGGTTGACACTGTGTGTGTTTCACAACCCCGGCTATCCTCCCTACCCTTTCCTCTTGAGCTCTGTTTACTGTTGCCATGGAAAGGCCTCTCCTGCTCACAGGACACACTCCTGTGGTGACAGGTGGCCAGTGGAGGGCACTTTGTGCATCCTGTGTCACCTTTACCTGGAAAGATAGAAGCTCTGGTCCTCTCAGAATCTTAGGAACTGCACCATTACAAAACTCAGCACACGCCTGCAGTGTTGGGAAAGTGCTACTCTGGGGGGCACATGTGTACAGTGTTGGAGAAGTGCTACTCTCATGCCTGCTGAAATTGGAGCTCAGCCGGGTGGCCGCATACAAGTGGGGGATCTTTCCGTTCCTCACAAGCTGAGATGGACCTGCCTGAGCTAGAACAGACTATTCTTTCTCAGTCTGTCTGTCACACTGGTATGTGGGGGATGTTAGACTGGACCCTCGCCCAGCTTCCTCTCCCTCCTAATGAGATGCAGATCTTTGTGACAGAATTATCTGGAATTGTAATTTTATGCTTGGAATGGTCCAAAGGCTGGGTAGCAGAACCCGGCCA
>CAUYTI010075898.1:0-13387 GCA_963575145.1 Galago senegalensis | reverse complement strand
TATCTAGAAAATTTACTACTGTGGAAAATGAAGACTGCTTAAATCGAATGGGGGGGAGGGGAAGGGCCTGTGGTTTTCCTTTTGATTAATTGCTGTAACACTGTCCTTCAGGTGGCTGAGGGAGTTTCATATTTTCTTTAGACATCATTAGGCGCCGAAGCTCTTGCAGGACAACTTTGATGCTATATGAATTCTGCCATTTTGCTAGCACTGATATGGCTCTTGGGTCCACCTAAAAAAGGCAAACAAAAACAAATTACTCTCAGGTTCTCAAACAAAACAGCTATATGCCGGGGATAAGCTATAGTACAAACATGAATAAAGGGCATTTTTCAAGTTCAACATGCTGACCACAAAATGACACTTGACACTCAGGATGCACACCTACATGACTCCTCCCTCCAGTCAGTGCTTCTGCCTCAGCCTCCCGAGTAGCTGGGACTACCGGCACCTGCCACAGCGCCTAGCTTATTTTCCTATTTTTAGTAGAGATGGGGTCTGGCTCTTGCTCAGACGGATCTTGAACTCCTGAGCTCAAATAATCCTCCTGCCTTGGCCTCCAAGAGTGCTAGGATTACATGTCAGAGCCATTGTGCCCAGACAATTTTCTTTTTGTGCCCCAAATCCTCACTATTTGGGAGAAGGGAATAGTGACACTGACAGTTGACAGGACTCGCAGCCTAACTCAACTCTACAACAACGACCTACTGCAGGGCCCAGGGCCTGTCCCTGCTTGACACCATCCCCAGGGGTGGGTGATGGAAAACATGCAGGTCAGGAAAGAAAACAAAGGCAGAGGGCAGCTTGAGCCTGAGCTGCAGTGACATGGGCCTGCACAGAGCCAAAGGCTCACAGGTTAGTGTCTTATCTCCCAAAATAAATTCCCCAAAGTGTGGGTTGAATTCTGGGTTCAGGAGTTTAGGTGTGACTGAGATACAGCATTAAACACTGAATACACAGTGGCAAGGCTCATATCTTTTCTGTTTTCTTTCAAGTCTTTTGAAGATCTCAAACACAAAGGCTTAGCATGATGGTAATGTGAGCACATCCTTTAACACTTGGTGATCTCCCCTTTGCACAGAACAGGTCTCTCTCAAAGGCTCAAAGCCTTTGGCAAATAACATATAGAGTAAGAATTTATTAGCACTGTTCTATTTTGGTACTATTCATTATTGCCCGAATTGCCTTCTTATGACACATGAGATTGGTTTCCATTTATGGTAGTAAAAAATAAACCATAAATTTATTTATTTATGGTTTAAATAACCGTAATAGGGTGGTGCCGTATTATAACCATAATAGGTTGTTCAAAGGAGTAGGGTGCCGGCCCCATATACTGGAGGTGGCAGGTTCAAACCTGACCCCAGTCACAAACTGCAAAAAAAAAAAAGATTAAAATGTTACACTGGGCTTGGCACCTATGGCTCAAGCGGCTAAGGTGCCAGCCACTGGAGGGTTCAAATCCAGCCCAGGCCCGCCAAACAACAATGATAGCTGCAACCAAAAAATAAGCTGGGCGTTGTGGCAGGTGCCTGTGGTCCCAGCTACTTGGGAGGCTGAGGCAGGAGAATCACTTGAGCCTAGGAGCTGTAGGTTGCTGTGAGCTGTGACACCACAGCACTCTACCCAGGGTGACAGCTTAAGGCTCTCTCTCTCTCTTTTTTTTTTTAGACGGAGCCTCAAGCTGTCCCCCTGGATAGAGTGCCATGGCATCACAGCTCACAGCAACCTCCAACTTCTGGGCTCAAGTGAGTCTCCTGTCTCAGCCTCCCAAGTAGCTGGGACCACAGGCACCCGCCACAATGCCCAGCCATTTTTTGGTTGCAGCCATCATTGTTGTTTGGCGGGCCTGGGCTGGGGATTCGAACCCACCACCTTAGGTGTATGTGGCTGGCGCCTTAGCCACTTGAGCCATAAAGCTCTATCTCAAAAACAAACAAACAAACAAACAAACAAACAAAAAAAACCCCAGGTTAAAATGCAAGGCCACTCAAGGAAAAACATTATGTACTAGTGGTTCAAAAATAAGGCCCAGGAGATAAAGGTGCTGCCTTGGGCAAGATCTTACACCTCTGTGCCTCAGTTTCCTCATCTCTACCTGATAAGGGCGTCAAGAGGACTAAATAAGCTCATATCTCAAAGTGATCACAGAGCTGGCCCAGAGAAAGTGCTGAATGCGTGAGTGACAGTTAAATTCAATTGGGAAACAGGTCCCACCCCAAATCTGCAACCACATGCACCATGATATATTTTATCATCAGATTACCAAGGAACATAAGAAATCTGGCCCAGTCCAAATGTTCCTGATGTTATGTAGAAAGCAATTCTCAACCCCGAGTAACAAGCAGGGACAGGAAAAGCTACTCACCACTCCATTAGAACTATTAACTCCATTCATATTAATTTTTGTTACAAATCTTACAAAGGGGGGTGCTTCTGGGTATTTAGGTCCACATTCTATTTTAAGGCTGTATATTCGGTTTTCATAAATTGTCTGGAAAAAAAGGATAGAAAGATGTCAGGCAATTACAAACAAAGAATTTGAAAAGGTGGATCTTGGGAAACACCGTTCATTTCTGACTGCGGAACTGGTGCATCTGTTTGCAGCACAGCAACCACTTGTTACATGGTATGTCAGTAGTAACTAGTTTATGTGAATTCTGGGCTTTGGGGAAACAAACAAACAAAAAGACAGAACATTTAAGCTAGCATCACTGGAGTTTTTAGTTAGGATTATTAAGTCCAATCAGAAGGACCTATTTTTATGTTAATTTCCCTACTCTGCAGCCCTGTCTTATTCTCTGGGGAATGGTGTGTAAGAGGCAGTCTTTATTTTAGGAAACCACATTAAATGTTCCTTTGCGCTGGGATCATCAGCCAGTGTATCAAATACCACTGTGTGCAAAGCACAGAACAGGCAACTGCTTTGGAGAACTATGAAATTCAGACCAGGAGCGGGTGGGCTGCAGACCCAGAGCAGCTGCCTCTTCTCCCACTCTGGGGCTGGACACTATGTAAGGGATCTCAGGAGAGGTGCTTTATCTCCCCTACAGGCTTTCTTTCTTTTTTTTTTTTATAGTTGTGATGACCTGAGAGATTAGCGGCATTTTGTGAGAGAGGACCCCACACTTGCATAGGAAACAAAAGTCCTTCTTAAAAGGCCAACTGAGCCTTTGTTGAGAAACACTGAAAAAACCTAATCTCCCAGGCCGATAACCTTTCACTGTAACATCTACCTGATGAGCGGCTAGACATGAGCTGTAGCCAGGTTTCTCCTTCTGCCTGGAGTGCCTTCCCCCACCCAGATCTCACATCTTGAAGACCCAGTTCAACACCGCCCACTCTCTAACTCTCTGTCCTAAGGGAAGTCACAATGTTATAATGTTACATCTGAAGACCACACCAAAGGGTGACAGCTCCCTATCAGAGTAACCCCTTTGAGGGGAAGGGCTACCCTCTTGTGGGTTCCTATCTCAGGCATCAGAGCCCCCTCCTTAGAAGTCCTGTGCTGCCTAAGTAACTGTCCTGATGTAAACAGCGACACCTATTGGTCTTTAAGGGGGGAACAGATCATAGAGGATGAGATTTAAACCCTTGAAAAGGTATTCTAAACAAGATGCCATGTACTTTAGACCCAGAAGGTGTTCATCATGATAAACCCACAGATCCCTCTCATCTAGAGGGATCCCAGACTATAACCAAACCAAACCAAACTCAAATCTGGATTTTAACCTACACTCAACGGGCTCCTCCTCCCCTCTCTTCCTTAGAAGTGGAACCACCCAGTCAAAGCAAAAATCTAGCAGCCAACCTTGAGCCCCACTTCCCCATATCCTACCTTCCGAGTATCAAAAGGTCCCATTGCTTCTGCCTTCAAGAAACTCCACGTTCACCCATGTTCCTCCACGTCATCGTGACCTCCTCTGAACACCAAGTCTCTGCTGGCTTAACCCCTCCCATGGCTTCCTACCACATAGGAAGCTCAAGTTCCCATACTGACCTGTGCAGCCTTTGCCTCCTCTTTTACTCTACACCCTCCCTGCCCAGCCCCTCACTCCTCTTCACACACGCCCTGGGGCCCAGTGCCAGCTGCTCCTCTCTCTGACCCCCACCTAAGGACTGGCACTCAGCCACACATCAGCCTCCCTCACTAAATGTGAAACCCGGAAGGAAGGGGCCTCAACAAAACTGACAATCACTGCAATGTTTGGTGATTGAATGGATGTTGCTCTTTATACTTTCACAAAAGGAACGCATCATTGCAATTAATGTGTTTCCTCAAAGAAAAGTTTCCTCAGTAAACAGGACAAGTAGGAAGCAAACAAGGGAATGATTTATATGCAGATTTATGGAAAGTATTATAAAGGATCTATCCTTAGCACCCAGCACAGTCTCCATGGACAACTGCATTCTCAGCTGTCTGTTGACCGCATGGATCACAAATTCATCTCTGCGTGTGCCGAGCATTCGTGCGCCCATGGTTTTATCACACAATTTAAAGACAGAAGATCTTATATTAAAATGTCTCTTTTAGGCCAGGTGTGGTGGTGGCTCACGCCTGTAGTCCTAGCGCTATGGGAGGCTTGAGGTGGGTGAACTGCCTGAGCTCAGAGTTTTGAGACCATTCTGAGCCGGAGTGAGCCAGAGTGAGACCCCGTCTCTACCAAAAAAAAAAAAGGCAGGCATTGCGGTGGGCCTGTTGTCCTAGCTACTTGGGAGGCTGAGGGCAAGAGAATCACTAAAGGAAGAAAAGAAAAAAAAAAATTAACCCCCTCCCCCCCAACAAACTTCAAACTAAGATGAGTGAAAGCCAGTTGAAAGCAAAATTAAAAAAAACAAAAACATAAAAAGTCTCTTTTAGGGGGCATGGACTCATAGTAATTACTAAGATCACAGTCTCAAAATCGTTGGTAACATATTTTGGAGGCTTGGATACACCAGTTTAGCCATCTGCCGGCATGTTCTGCAGCTTCTCAGTGCTGTTAAGATTTCACTAAGCCTTCTATTGACAATACCTCAACTGGCTAAGAAGGTGAGCAACTTAGTAATGGCATTTTGATTACCAGATAGAGTAAATCTGTTTTTTTTTTTTAAACAACAGTCTCACTTTGCCACCCTGGGTAGAGTTCTGTGGCATCTCACAGCTCACAGCAACCTCAAACTCTTAGGCTTAAGTAATTCTCCTGCCTCTGCCTCCCAAGTAGCTGGGACTACAGGCGCCTGCCACAACACCTGGCTATTTTTTGGTTGCTGGTGTCATTATTGTTTTAGCAGGCCTGGGCCAGGTTCAAACCCATCAGCCCTGGTGCATGTGGCCAGCACCCTAACCACTGAGTATACAGGCACTGAGCCTAAAGTAAATCTTTTTTTTTTTATTGAGACAGAGCCTCAAGCTATCCCCCTGGGTAGAGTGCCATGGCTTCACTGCTCACAGCAACCTCCAACTCCTGGGCTCCTGGGCTCAAGCGAGTCTCCTGCCTCAGCCTCCCAAGTAGCTGGGACCACAGGTGCCGCCATAACGCCTGGCTATTTTTTGGTTGCAGCTATCATTGTTTGGCGGGCCTGGGCTGGATTTGAACCCGCCACCTTAGGTGTATGTGGCTGGCGCCTTAGCCGCTTGAGCCATAGGCGCCGAGCCAAGTAAATCTTAATATTACTTGATATTATGAAGTCAAATTTTAAAATATCTGTGCTATGACTAATTTCTTAAAAAGAAAAAGACCTACCAAATTTTTGACCACTGATGTTCAACTGGCAATTTCATACAACAAAAAAAGAAAAAATCCTCAAGTCAAGTGATCATAGAGACAAACCTGAAGGGTCATTTAAAAGCCCCCCAAATAGACTTTCTTTGGCAGAGAATAGGGTTTCTGGTTTTCTTTTATTTTGTCCGTTGATGGTCCAGGGACTTGCTAAAAATGTCTCTGAAGGAGAATTGCTGGAACATTCTGTCTCTGTGAGGAACACTACTCTTCAGATTCATTATTTGATCATGTAACAAACACTTCCTACTTTGTTGATACAGTTTAAGCTTCCTGGGGCAACTTGGCAATGCCTATCAAGCTGAGAATCAGGCAAGCTTGGACCATTAAGTCAACTTTTAGGAATGCCTAAAGATGGACTCATACTTGTACACAGTAATGGGATGCAAAATAAACATGGTTTATTAGTATAACTTAACATTTTGTAGCCTTTTCAAAGGTGTGCAGGCACACACCCCCACACATGAGCACACATACAGAAAGACTAACAAGACATAGCGCTTGGTAAAGACAGAAGCTGTAGATTATATACCACCTGTCAAAGCAGATACACACCTTGCTCCAACTCTGGGTATATTTGCGTTCACACAGGTGATTTTAGCCATTAGGCACTACTACAGAACCAGAGCAAACTTTTCCTAGGCCTTAACATACATGTATGTGTGTGTATATAATCCCAGTCTATTTGTAAGAAAAACCCCAAAGTTTTTTTTTTTTTGAGACAGAGCCTCAAGTTGTCGCCGTAGGTAGAGTGCTGTGTCATCACAGCTCACAGCAACCTCCAGCTCTTGGGCTTAAGCAATTCTTTGCCTCAGGCTCCCAAGTAGCTGGAACTATAGGTGCCCGCCACAATGCCTGGCTATTTTTTGGTTGTAGTTGTCATTGTTGTTTGGCAGACCTGGGCTGGATTTGAACCCGCCAGCTCTGGTGTATGTGGCTGGTGCCTTAGCTGCTTGAGCTATAAGCACTGAGATAACACCAAAGTTTAATAGAGAGATAAACACTTGATCATTACTCCTCAAAACAGTCAAAAGGCACCAAAACCAAGAAAAACCTGAGAAAGTATCATAGCCACAAGGAACCTGAGATATGACTTCCAAATGTAATGGGGCACCTTGGATGGGATTCTGGAACAAAAAACAGACATAAGGTGAAAACTAAGAACAATGAAAAAGGTATGAACTTTGGTTAACAATAATGCATCAAACAATATTGGTCTACCGGTTATGAACAAATGTACCATATTAATATGAGATGTTAACATTAGGGGATATGGAGTGGGAGGATGTGGGGAACTTTCTGTACTAACTTTTGCAACTTTTCTGCAAATGTCAAAGTATTATAAAATACGATTTATCTTAAAAATGTTAAGATATAAGGCTGGGTGCGGTGGTGCAGCCTATAATCCCAGTACTCTGGAAGGCCAAGGTGAGTGGATTGCTTGAGCTCAAGAGTTCAAGACCAGCCTGAGCAAGAGTGAGACCCTGTCTCTAAAAACAGCTGGGTGTTGTGGCAGGTACCTGTAGTCCCAGCTACTTGGGAGGCTGAGGCAAGAGAATTGCTTGAGCCTAAGAGTTAGAGGTTGCTGTGAACTATGATGCCAAGGTACTCTACCAGGGCAAAGTGAGACTCTGTTTCAAAAAAAAAAAAAAAAAGGCTTGGCTGGAGGTTCGAATCCAGCCCAGCCCCGCCAAATAACAATGACGGCTGCAACCAAAAAATAGCTGGGCATTGTGGCAGGCGCCTGTAGTCCCAGCTACTTGGGAGGCATGGGCAGGAGAATCGCGTGAGCCCAGGAGTTGGAAGTTGCTGTGAGCTGTGATGCCATGGTACTCTGCCCAGGTTGACAGCTTGAGGCTCGATCTCAAAAAAAAAGAGGTCAATGCACACTGATACAGAAAGATGTCCACCATCTTATTAAGTGAAAGAAGTAAAGCTGCAAAACATCATGCATAGCAAGGTCCCATTTTTCTTTAAGAAAAATACGTATTGGCTCAGTGCCTTGGCTCAAGCGGCTAAGGTGCCAGACACATACATCTGAGCTGGTGGGTTCGAATCCAGCCCAGGCCACCAAACAACAATAGCTGCAATCAAAAAATAGCCAGGTGTTGTGGTGGGCGCCTGTAGTCCTAGCTAGAGCCCAGGATTTGGACGTTGCTGTGAGCTATGATGCCACAGCACTCTACCCAGGGTGATAGCTTGAGGCTCTGTCTCAAAAAAAAAAAAAAAAAAAAAAAGAAAAAAATATGTATTTAAGTTTGTGTACCTACAGCAAAAGCAGGTAGAAACACTCTCCACACCAACTCACCAGTTCTCCTTCTGTGGGGAGCAGGATGAACTGCAGAAAGGATCACTTTCTTTTTCTTCATATGCCCCTGAGACTATTTTGTCCCTTTTAAGCGTGGGCATAATACTTTTGGGTATGTATGTAAACACACATCCAGGCTCTAACCCACACACAGAAACACTAACTTGGAGAACCGCAGAGGCATAACAGTGCTTCTCAACCAGACCGAATTTTGCCCTTGCCTGCTGGGGAGAGGAAAGATTAAACATTGTCTGGAGACATTCCTGGCTACCATGATTGGGGCAGGTACTATTGCAATCTAGTGAGTAGAGGCCAAGGATGCTGCTGAACACCCTGTAATGCAAAGGACAGCTCCCTCACAACAAAGAAAGGATCAAGGCTAAGTGGGGTCACGCCGAGGGTGAGAAACTCTACTGACCATGCTGCCCTTCTGTGGTGAGAGCAGAAATACTCCACACCTAAGACTGTGGAGAGTCAGCCATTTGCCAGAACAAATTATATAAGGAGTACTTGGGTAGAAAGGTTTGCTCTAAGGTTGAAGGACTTCCTTTTCTTTTCTTTTTATGCACTAAAGAGTACAGGTGGGTATATGGTATAAATTAAGTTTACTTTCCACCCCAGCCCCAGCCAGCTAGCTTTCTTCTGAAGAAGGCAACCACTGTCACCAGCTTCATTTATGATCTTCCAGAGGTATTCAAGCTCACAAGTGTACGTACAGCCTCTTCTTCTCCCCCTGCCAAAAGGCAACGTATTCTGTATATTGCTTCATAACTTACTTCTTCACTTAAATATCATGGAGAGCATTCCGTGTCAGCACACATGTATCTGTCTCACTCTCTCCAGCAGCCCAACAGTACAAAATACGGCCTACTGAAAGACACTGAGGTTGTTTCCAATATTTTGCTAATGCTGACAATGCTTCATGAAATAATTTTATAAACTTCCCTTGGCCAATACATTCAAGAAAAACTGGACAGTAAACTCGTAGCAGAACAGCTGGATCAGATAGTATATACCTCTTTCATGTTTTTTTTTTGAGACAGAGTCTCACTAAGTTGCCCTGGGTAGAGTGCCATGGTGTCACAGCTCATAGCAACCTCCAACTCTTGGGCTTAAGCGATTCTCTTGCCTTAGCCTCTTAAGTAGCTGGGACTACAGGTGTCCGCCACAACACCTGGCTATTTTTTTTGGTTGTAGTTGTCATTGTTGTTTGGCAGGCCCAGGCTGGGTTTGAACCCGCTAGCTCTGCTATATATGGCTGGTGCCCTAGCCGTTGAGCTATAGGTGCTGAGCAGCCTCTTACATTTTGATGGGAGATTTTCTTTTGAGTAAAGCAATACCAAAAATACTTACTATAACAGGGAGATGTGCTACTAAGGGCTTTAGTTAGATGCTTTAATAATTATGTGGGTATTCCAGTTATAGAGCTTATGACTTAATTTTTAACCTTGGAGAACCAGGTTAATCAAAACTACAGGGGTAAAAAGACAGACCACAAGTGTTGGTGAAGATACAGAGAAACTGGAACCCTATGCATTCTAACGGGAGGTAAAATGGTGCAGCCACTTTGAAAACCAGTTTGGCAGTTCCTCCATATGTTAGGCATAGAGGTCCCATATGATCCAGCAATTCCACTCTGAGAATATACGTCCACAAATGTTCCTAGCAATATTATTAATAGTAGCCAAAAGGCAGAAACAACCCAAATGTCCAACTGATGAATGGATAAATAAAGTATGTTATATCCACAGAATGAATTTTTCAGCCATAAGAAAGAATAAAGTACTGATAATGCTACATAACATAGATGAACTTTGAAAAAAATTATGCTAAGTAAAGGCAGCCAGTCACAAAAGATGATATATTGAATGATTCCACTTACATGCAATGCCCAGAGGAGGCAAATTCACTGAGCTAGGCAGAAAGTAGATCAGTTTATCAAGGATGAGAAGGGACTCCACTGGGCATGGGGTTTCTTTTGGGGGCAATAAAAATGCTCTGAAATTAGTGATGGTTGTACAACTCTGAATATGATAAAACCTACCGAACTGTATACATTAACAGGGCGAATTTTATCTCAAAATTGTTATTAAAAAAAATGTATGGATCCCAGGAGGTGCCTGTGGCTCAGTGAGTAGGGCGCCGGCCCCACATACTCAGGCTGGCAGGTTCAAACTTGGCCCCGCCAAACTCAACAAAAAAATAGCCGGGCAGGCGGTGCCTGTGGCTCAAAGGAGTAGGGCACTGGCTCCATGTGCTGGAGGTGGCAGGTTCAAATCCAGCCCTGACCAAAAACTGCCAAAAAAAAAAGCCAGGCATCGTGGCAGGCATCTGTGGTCCCAGCTACTTGGGAGGCTGAGGCAAGAGAATCGCTTAAGCCTAAGAGCTGGAGGTTGCTGTGAGCTGTGATATCACAGCATTCTACGGAGGGGGACAAAGTGAGACTCTGTATCTAAAAAAAAAAAAAAAAAATATATATATATATATATATATATATCTCCCCCAAAACTGCAGAAGCTGGTGTGGATCTGTAGAGAAGGAAACCCTTTTACAATTTTGGTGGGACTGCAAACTAATACAGTCTCTTTGGAAAGAAGAGAATCCTCAAAGAATTCAAAATAGACCTTCCATTTGATCCTGCAATCCCATTAGTAGGCATTAAGCCAGAAGAAAAGAATCATTTTATTATTGTTTGCACTAGGTTGTTTATCAGAGCTCAATTTACAATTGCCAAGATGTGGAAACAACCTAAATGCCCATCAACCCAGGAATGGATCAATGCATTGTGGTATATGTATACTATGGACTACTGTCAGTCATTAAAAAAGATGGGGACTTTATATCTTTCATGTTAACCTGGATGGAGGTGAAACACATTTCTTAGTAAAGTATCAAAAGAATGGAAAAGCAAGTATCCAATGTAATTCAATACTAATATGAAGCCAGTAGATGATAACTCAATATCAATAAGGGAAAAACTCAATTCAATTCAAGTTGGGGGGAGGGGGAAAGAGGGAGGGAAGAAGAAACAAGGGAGGGGGATTGGTGTGCTCTCAGTTAATGGGCACAGTGTAAGGGTATGTGGCACACCTCTTGGGTATGGGACACAACTATAATAGGGACTCTACCTAACAAATGCAAACATTGTAATCTGTTTGTACCCTCACATTAATCTAAAATTAAAAAAAAATATGGAAAGCACTTAGCATACTATAGCTACTCATTAAAAATTTTGCCCCATTTAGAAAGAGAGAAACTAGAATCCAGGGTAGTTCAAGCTGTTTTAGGTGGAATAGAATATTTTCAACAGAACACAGAGATTCATTGTTTTATGTGTTTTAAGTGCATACTTCAGTGGTATTTAGTATAGTTACAATGTTGTACACTGGTTCAATTCTTAATATGTCAGACACTACGTCAATTGATTAACCAATCTATTGAATAACTATTCTACTCCAAGTCATTTCCATGTACTCTGGGGAGTAAGGAGGGGTAAGAATAGTTTTTATCTTCAAGAAACCTAAACCATTCTTAGTAGGAAAAAAATGCAGTGAAGAAGAAAGACATCGGCATGTAATGGACTTTCAGATATAGCAAAGAAAATTATTTCAATGGAGAAATAGGATTTCTGGATTGGGTTTTCCCTAGTATTTAAATAGAAAATTCTGGTTTTCATAGGAAAAAGAGGATAAAGAAAAGAGTAAAAACAGATGGAAATACATACATTTTTAAAAACCCACAGAACTATAGGGCCACAGTATGACTCGAGAAGCAACATTAAATGGCAAAGCAAGTCATTCACGTGAGTGTTGATGACCATCTGTGATGAACAACAGACTAGGATGAACACTGAATGAGCACGCCACACTTCCCTGTTCCAGCCGGGGCCACACCCTACATAGTCCCACAGTGCTATGCAGCTCGCAGGCAGCCAAAAGAATAAATGAATGGTGTCATCCTTAAGCACAGGCAGACACAGGACAGGTCCTGCTACATTCAGGCAGCGTCTCCAGCTGCTTGTCTGGAGTGTGTCACCTTATGGAATCTATTTCTTACCTCATAACAAGTTACTACTTTGGATAATTCTGTAATGGTTAACAAATGAAAACTCAAAATTTGAACAAGAGGGAGATAATGTGACACACAGGCTCTGGGATCAGACAGACTTGGTGTGGGAGTTATCAGATATGACTTTGGGCAAATAAGTTCACTCCTCTGAGTTTGTTTCCTCATCTGTAAAATGGAATCTAACTAGGGTGGCACCTGTGGCTCAGTGGATAGGGCGCCAGCCCCATATACCGAGGGTGGCGGGTTTGAACCCAGCCCTGGCCAAACTGCAACAAAAATAGCCAGGCATTGTGATGGGCGCCTGTAGTCCCAGCTACTTGGGAGGCTGAGGAAAGAGAATCACCTAAGCCCAGGAGTTGGAGGTTGCTGTGAGCTGTGATGCCAAAGCACTCTACCGAGGGCAGTAAAGTGAAGCTCTGTCTCAAAAAAAAAAAAAAACAACAAAAAAAAAACCATGGAATCCAATTAAACAACAGGAGCAACTAATGATAGAGCATCAAGAGAATTAAATGACATTTTTCCCCCACCACTATATTAATGAGGATAAACTACATTTCTTGAGGGTTTACTATGTACCCTCAAAAAAAGGCTATTGGGCACTGGGGAACTCTCGCAAATCATAAAGTTCTGTCTAGGTGAAATCATTCCTCCCATCCCTACGCTTTCATCTTTGCAAAGGCCCCTGGGCCTAACAGTGCCTGGAACACAGTTTACAGGCTGGCAATGAACCTTGGCTGAATGGCCCAATGAATTAGGATCAGGTACTTGATAGACCTGGGAGGAAGTGAATAAAAACCACAAAACACAACTGTGAAGACTTTTCAAAGTTGGTCTGGAGACTGACTTCAGAAATGCTGGCTATACCTGGAGCTTGGCTACTTGATAAGCCCAGAGTTTACTCTAAACTACATCTGAGGGTGCAATGACCTCAAACCTCACTGTGTTGTCATGTAAATTCACACTAGAGTCTAAACACGTTTTTGCTTACCATTTAGAGGGGTTATTAAATAGCATCAGAGGAGGTTCAAATATATAAACTGAAACTGGTCAAAAAAGAATAGCCACATTTCAGAAAATATACCATAGGTGAGCATTTTTCCACGATAAGGCTAATGTTTTTTTTAAAAGGAGGCACAGTGAATTTAAGACATTGACATTTATAGCCGCAGCTCGACGCTTACTCTTGGAGGCCCAATTATCATCCCTGTCCATCTTGTAAGTGTCATGTCTTCGTCATCTTCTAGACCCC
>CAUYTI010075897.1:0-12561 GCA_963575145.1 Galago senegalensis | reverse complement strand
TAAGCGTAATCTAGGATAACATAACAGATGGCAAATGGTTTTACTTATACTCCAAGGGTATTTGCCTACCTAGAGCCCTCTATTGAGAAGGACTCCCAAGTATTTTTTATGGTTTCATGTCTTAAATTTAAGTCCTTAATCCAGTGAGAATCTATCTTAGTTAATGGTGAAAGGTGTGGATCCAGTTTCAGTCTTCTACAGGTCCCCAGCCAGTTCATCTAGCACCATTTGTTAAATAGGGAATCTTTTCCCCCATTCAATGTTTTTAACTGGTTTATCAAAGATGAGGTAACGGTAGGTCACTGGATTCATCTGTTGGCTTTCTATTCTGTTCCATACATCTACTTGAACTGTTGCTGTGATATAAGCAGCACTCAAAGTGATGCATTCAAGGAGGTTTTAAGTAACTTTGAAACTGAAATCAAAACTACTTCCTCTAAAAAAGCATGCCTCTTTTTGGTTAATAATTTGGAAGGGCACTTGAATTATGATTTTTTATTTTACCTTCGATTCTGATGAGGAATTATGATTTTTAATGGCTGCAATATTTATTGATCCATCTGAAGATGGTGACTAGGGCTTTCTTTTTTTTTCACCCCTAAAGGCACCTGATTCTTAGAAAACTACTAGATGCACCAGTGTTTTAAGAAAAAGCCTAATTAAGTGAAATGTTATTTTAAATTATTATTTCTACCAAATTCCTAAAGACAGTACTCATTCCCTTCTTGAATGCAATGGAGGGCCAGATGATTATAAACCTTCATCTGTAAATACACATTTGAAGAAATTATGTTCACTTAATGAAAGTTATAATAGTTTAAACATCACGAATTTATTCTTACCATTATAGCTGGTATGGTTTTCTCTGAATTGGAAAGGACCATTTCAGAAGTAATCTCTACAGATGCTGTTTTTCCACAACTGATGACAGCCAGGTATTGATATTGACTTTGTAAATTCTATTTATTAAGGAGTACTCTTCGAATGCTATCCAGAGAAAAATATAGATTTTAAAATCTGTTATGCACTGTTTATAAAAGAAGAAATTCAATTATTACAGAAGAAAATCGGGTACAAAGCAGAAAAGATTCATTTGAGTACGTTTCTAATAAAATTATAAATGCTTACATTATTAACTTGGAAGTGTGGATTAAGACTACTAGATGAATCCGCACTTGTAAATCAATATCAATTAAAAATAATCACCAGCAGGCCACTAAACTAAAGTCTGTATTGCTGAAACCAGGGTTTGCCCTAGTGACAGATCATTGCTACAACCTCTCACGCTATTGGGTGATGTTTACCATATGTCCCATGATTGATAGTCGGATTTAATGAGTTCTTACAAGCAATTAAATAATCAAGAGTTCCTGCTGTTACATGGCATAGCTTGATAGAACAGTGACAAATGAGAGAATATCTACAACCTAATCAAAGGGACATATTTCCTTGGGAACAAAATAATATTATCCACCAGTGCAATCAAAGGACAAAAGAACATAGAAAGGACACCAAGAGAATGAGATAAATTATGTCCTCTTTTCATTATTCCGACTGCATGGTTTCCATTTATTGTGCCCTATTAAATCAGAATGAAAATTAGGCTTGTTAAATTTGTTTAACGTATGATATGTTATTGGATGGTTTATATATATACATACTTAATTTTTCAAAAGGAGGCTATTGTTAAAAACCCCTAGCAACACCATGTATTACTCTTCAGCCCTCCTAAGAAAAACATGCCAAGAATAAAGACTAACACGCATGCCAAAAACTCCAAGGCTGCTTTGGGTGGTTTTCCTCAGGTCTTCAACATTAAATGTTATTTCTACTGGCTCCCTTGGTGTTCAACCCAGGTAAATGTAACACAATTTTGTTTTTGTCAGTTCATCAGGAGGTATAAAGTTACAAGAAAATAACCCATTGTCTTTGAAGATTCTCCACTTTAGAGTTATCTCCCTGCAGTAATTGCCTATACATTTCAAAGAAAACATCTCTAATGTATATAGTATTTTATGACACAACTGTATTTATTAATATTTCTCCTATTGTTATAAAAGTAGAGGGTTTTGTTCTATTAAATTCTGATGAGCTATGAATTTTTATATTCACTCATGATATCCCAGGTGGTCTATATTTTAAGTAACCCATGCTGGCTTTCCTAATATTTAAGAAAATAAGTAAAATAATAGGAATAATAACAAATGTTTATTATAAATCCTATGCTGATATGATATGTTTGCTTATTTTATCTTAAAAAACCTCATCATATGTACTGTATTACCATCCCTTTTTGGCAGATTGAGACACAGCTTTTGAGAGTAGTCAAGTCAAGCCCTAATCTGGCAAGAGACAGAGTTGTAATTTGAATTTTTATGCTTTCAATATAGCTCTGTAGTAAAACGAGTATTCTAGAATTAGATATGCCTAATGCTAAATCTGGCTCTGTCACTTACTAGCTCTTTGGCTTTGGGGAAATTGTTTATATTCTCTGAGCCTCAGTTTCTTCAGCCAAAAAGAAAAAGATAATATACCAAAATTCATCTAGGGCATGCAGCAAATCACTGGTTCAACAAATAATACTGTTTTTTATCACCTTATTCACACGTGCATTAGCTACTTATTATGGGCCAGGATATATTTGCAAGGCTGTTCTAGACCTCAAGGAATTATTAATTTAAATCAGGATAATACATAAGTAAATAGTAGATTAGAATACAGAGTATATTCTTTCATTAAAGTAGGCATAGTGCAATATAGGTTAAAAAAATAAAACAACTCAAAAATTACAAGAAGAATTACAAATCTGGGTTGAGGTTAGGACTGGTAAGGGCAGAACCTGTTAAAAAAGGTAAATCTTAGGCTGGTTGCAGTGACTCATGCCTGTCACCCAGCACTCTGGGAAGCTGAGGTGGGTGGATTTCTTGAGCTCCTTCAGGAATTCACAACCAGCCTGAATAAGAGACAGACCCCATCTCTACTAAAAGAGATTCTTGTCATCCCACCCACTTGAATGGTTGAAGCAGGAGGATCACTTGAGCCCAAGAATTTGAGGTTACTGTGAGCTACGATGAAACCACAACACTCTATCAAGGGCAGGGGGAGTTTTTATCTCAAAAAAAAAAAAAAAAAGACTAAAACTATGTGGGTCTTGAAAGCTCAACAACTATGAATCCTGTACAGAATGAAGTTCATGCTGGTCCCAAAGGTGATTCAGAATATAGTAGATTCAGGGAACTGAATGTCATTTACTATAGTTCTACTGGAGCTCAGAGCAACTCTCTGCAAGTAGTCAATGTTTAAAATGAAGAAAGAGCAAAAAGCAAATCATACAAGTTCACTCAGAAAAGTTTTGATTTTCTTCCTTAAGGACATGGGGAGCAATAGAGAAATACTCTGCACGGGATGGAGTAGGAAGGAAGCCTGAAAGGGAATCATTAGAAGTCTCTGGCAATAATCCCAGCTGGAGAGGATGGTAACTCAGTTGAGTATAGTGCTCATGAGGATGGAAAGAATTAACAGATTCAAGAAACATTTTTTAATTAAGGTCCATTATCTGCATTATATGAAGGTTGGATGGGGATAGTGAAGACTGATGCTGTGTTAAGAAATACAGGACAAACAGATCTCCAGGGAAGGAAAGAAATGGCTAAAGATAGAAGTTCAACCAATATTTAAGTGATATGCAAAAAAAAAAACTGATATGTAAAAGATAAGGGGTCATTCACTGATAAGAAAAAGTGAAGAAAGATTAACTTCCTGGAAGTCAGGGCATGAATGCATTTCAAAAAAAGAAAATGTTCAATGCTGTCATAAAATAGCAAAAGAGACAGGGAAGATGCTGATCTACAGTGAGTATTACAGCTCCTGCTATGAACAGTTAAGATTCAAATGCCTCAAGTGTCTCTTGGGCATTTGGCCATTTGTACATGTCCCAGCTACTAGGGGTAACCTGTTTCTATACGACCTTCTTATGGCACAAAGAGTGCCAGGGTCTTGGAATTTGCCTACTGACAATGAGATATGGGACACCAAACTCTTCGGTGCTAACTTGTGCACAATTAGGAAGTGTAGCAAAATTTAATGCCTTGTACGATCATCTTTGACCAGTGGGGAAAAGGAGCTGGTGAGTCTATTCTCTTTCCTTCCTCCCCCCCTTTTTTAAACTCAACTTCCATGAAAAGCAGTCATTTATAAGACCTTTCAGGGGATGGTGCCAGGAGAGTGAGTACTTTGTGCTTTACACCCAAGTAGTAGCCAAGCTGGAAACACATCCTCTCCTTGGCTGTCCTCCTTCTTGGTCACACTCAGGCTTTCCTCATTTCAGTTCATGTGATGTCATTCCATAATGAAGGACCAACACTTAATCTTTTGCTTCAGGCTCTGCTTTCTGGGGAAACCAGTCTGAGACAAGTATATTTTACTGTTCCAATTAAAAGGTATAGGGTTTAATAGCACAAAACAAAAATACTTTCTTTTCTTCTCAGACTACCATCTGTATTTAAGAACAGAAATTAGTGAGATAGTCATGATCCAAACAATACAAGCTACCATTAAAGAAAAAAAAAGAGAGAGAGAGAGAATAAATTGAAAAGTAAGCAAATACATTTAACCAAAAGAGAACTAATGTCACATTTAAAGGGAATCCAAAGACTTTGTTATTTGAGTACAACAGAGAAGAAATATATTGATGATAATCATGAGACCATTTTGGAATATTGAGCCTCAATTTTCCTTGGGAATTAAAGATAGATATTTTAGCACAATTGACTTCATTGTCTAGCTCTATACTAATGATTCTCAAAGTGTGATGGTCAGAAGGACAGCATCAGCGTCACCTGGGACGCTGACAGAAGATTAAATCCTCAGATCCCACGCAAGCCTATCAAATAACAAATTTTGAATCTGTAGCCCAGAAATCTGTGTTTTAACAAGCCCTCCAGGGCATTCTGATGCATGCTAAAGATTAAGAACCACCACTGTTCCACCACTGTTTTACATAGCATGATCTATTTCATTTGGGATAACAAAATTAAATAACATTTAATAGCAAAATTAAACAGCAATAGGCTGCCCCCTCTGTGAAGCATTCTCTGAATCCCCCAAATGAAAATAACCTTTCCTGCGTCTGAATTCCCAAAGCTCTTATATAATCATCAGTTTTACATCCTTATATCAAAGACAACATTTCTGAACAATTTGATACTACACCCATGAAACATTCAAGTAGTCATTGTGAATGCTAACTTAGTGCCCCCAAAGAGTGTAGGCAAATAAAGATATCGTTCATCATAGTCACTTGGAAGATCATAAGTAAGATCACAGAATGCTCATTAATAAAAAAATCTAATTTTCCTAGGGGAAAATAAATATAAATAATACTGAAAATATATATAATTGAATGCATAAAGAATGAAAAGAAGATGCAATTTTATCTGACTTTTGAAATGCCTTAGATAAGGTTCTACAGTAAAGGTTATTGATCATATTGGATCAATATGGGATGGAGGACAATGTTTGGTTATAGGTAAGAAACAAACATAAAAACGATTAACTCTCCATTAGGCACATGTGGGTTTTTTAGTTTGTTGGTCATCTATATCTAAGTATGCACTCTGGACTACTTATTCTTATTTCAATTGATGGATCCCCTGGGAATTAAAATACATATCAATATTTGCTAAGCCAAAGGTTTTCAAATGTGTTAAGCAAGAGACCATCCTTTACTTTGTTTTTTATTTATTTCTTAAAATAAAAATTTAACTAGAACCCATTGATGGAAAAATTAAATAAACAAAAACAAGACTGTTCTGGTCTCTACCTACAAGATCACCGCTCATTAAGGACTTTTCAAGTTTGCGTAAAGACAGAATGCTACGCAGCCACCAAGTTCAATTCTAGGCAGCCTGTGAACTAGAATTTATACAGACTTTCTGTGAACAATTTTAGCAAATATATTAAAACTTGAGTGGTCTCAATATGAAAGTATCATAGATACTATCTTTACATAATGAAAATAACCTGGTAAAATAAAGCAAACATTATAAATATCACTGAGATTGTGTTGGATCAGTTACCCCTAAATACTGCACTGTGTTTGATCACAGGTAGTGCTCTAGAGATGATTTTCAAATTATCCGATATTTTCATATAATTCATTGAAATATTTCACTATGCCACACCTTTTAGATTTCAAGAAATAATAAGGTAAAAACATTTGTTCTAGCAAGTTAGCTGCATTGCAAATGACTCAGAAACTGTTTTAACTGATCAAAGCATAAAAATACTGTTAAGAGACATGATATGTCATTCTTATACAGCTAAAATAAGACACAATGTATCTACACACAAATCTAAGAGTTCTCAATGGTGCAATTCAGAAGAATAAATTATTGAAACAGTGAAATACCTGAAGATAGAGAAATAGAAGCGTTTTAATGGGGAGAATGAAAGACGACATATTCTTCCAAAGACATTTTCCACATACATTTAGAGAAAAGTGCTTCATGTATATTAAGAACAACACAAAGAGATAAACAGCTGGCACTAAAATATTATTGTCTTTATCCAACACAAATGAAAGGTAAAAATACCGAAGTTCAGTAGCATTAAAATCTTCGAATCTCTCTGAATCAATAAGTTCACAAAAATTACATGCCTCATTAAATTCTACGCAGATTGCCAAGCTAGCTATAATGTAAAAACAGGCAGACAGTCTGTCTCAATATTATTACAGGAAGGGTTGGTTAAATTAATAGCTTCTCATTGATTAAAAAATCTTGCATTTTACATGTTCTTAAGTTGGTTCCCACCATTACCTTTCAATAACAGAATGAGTCTTTGGAGAAATGTGGTTATATCGAGCTACTCAAATACAAAGGTAGACAAAAGATGTTTACAATATCCTATCATCGCTTCCTGTCATAAACTGCAATTCGCCTGAAAAGATGTTTGCTTCCCTATATTTTTAGTGATTTTTTTCATGCTTAAACTCTTCTACTACTAAAAATGTAATTAGTCTACAATGATAACTAAGCATAAAATATCATTACTCCATCATAATTTTCCTAGGCAAGATATCATTTGGTGCAGGTAAAATAGTATCTGACATTGTACATAATAATGCCACTGGGACCTTGTCCATTTGTAATCACTGCACATTATTAGGAAACGCTCTCTTACCAGAGGACCAGTCCACTGCATTTTGCATATATTCATTTAGCTCATTTCCACTTTTGATCATTTAGCAAAACATGGTAATTTTGTGATTTACCCAGAAAGATTTTAAGATGAATGTGGATTCTTATTCAACTTACATGCTCATGTCTATTCAGCAGAAGCCTAAACCTTTTTTAATACATGTCATTCTTTATTAATTCAATCTGCTTCTTCTCCTGAAGGTTATCTGTAGATAATTTACTTTGGTTATTGTCGTGAGTACTGGAACACACACATTTATTATGTACAGCTAAGTTCATTTAAATTTCAGAAGGTTTTGTCAATCACAACTTAGTTGGTGATATTGTTATTGATAGCATTGGTTTCATTATTTAGTCCCTTTCGCTGATCTCTCCAGTTAAAAAGGCTGCCGCGTCAAAACCAATTTATTGGCTCTGAAGCAGCATTGTACTTTTAGATTATACTTTTATTTAGTACACTGTGTATATTTTTAATTCCTTCTTACATATTAAATATTAATAAATTGAAAAAATAATTCATTATATGATACTATATTAAATATAGTATAAAAACATTATTTGTGTGTTCCATAATTATGTCATATATATTTCAAATATGTATATATACATGTATCTAAACCCTTAATAAGGGTAAGTGAAAATAACTGTTGAGGTGAGATACATTTTAGCTAAAGTACAATCTGTTTCTTAGTCAATAGTGAAATTCAGTTCTAAAAGATAGATAGATGAAATACATATGCCTAAAGCTATAAAATGATATTATATTCTATTACAATTAGAGGCAATTAAACAGTGTTTGCAGATTAGCTTTCTTATTCTCACATCTAATGAAGCTATACATTTTTAAATGTACTTTAGAAACTACAATTTTAAAATTTTTAGAATTTTAGAAACTGTAATGTGATTTCCAAATATCACCTCCACAACATCAGCACATTTAGCCATAACCAGACACTAAGTTATTAAGTTTTCACAGTTCTTGAATTTGGAAAAGTCAATGAATCACCTTTTTTCAACTGAAGAAAAAAATAAATGCTTTGTTATGAAAAGATGACCTATAATCTATGACACCACTACTTTACTGAGATTGTTTTTCATCTAATTTTGTACTACTGAGTTTTGTGTTTGGAAGTGAGTAACAACCACTCAAATTTATGTAATATTTTAGGATGGCATAAAAATACTCATTATTGCAACCCAATACAATTTGTGTTTAATTATAATTATCACAGTTAACTAGAGATTAAAGCATATGTCAGATAATAACTAAAGGCCATCAAGTTTATGGTGATCATGTTTTTCCAAATTATAAATAATTGCTTGCTTTCCTAACTTGCCATTATGGCAAATAAAAATAAAAACATGACAACTCCACAAGGGAATGATTATTCCACCACGAAATCTGAAGCTGTTTTCCTTTAGTTTACTTTTGTATATCCAAACCTAATTTTTAAAATTTTAAAATTGTTATCCTTGTTGAGGGTACTAATGCAGCCCTACAGGAACTCCTTCTGTCCTTATTTTTTTTTTTAATTGTTGGGGATTCATTGAGGGTACCAAGATCAAGGTTTCACTAACTGCATTTGTCAAGCAAAGTCCCTCCTATGAATGTGTTTCTCCCCCAAGAGGTGTGCCAAACACCGTGGTCTCCCTCCTTCCTTCTCTTTGCTCCCCCATTTCCCCACCCTCCTCATGCACTAGGTCATCAATTGTCCTCATATCAAAATTGGTACACTGGATTCTTGCTTCTCCATTCTTGTGATGCTTTACTAAGAAGAATGTGTTCCACCTCCATCCAAGTTGGTACAAAAGATGTATAGTCTCCATCTTTTTAAGTGGCTGAATAATATTCTGTGGTATACACATACCATAACTTGTTAATTCATTCCTGGATTGGTGGGAATTTTGGTTGTTTCCACATTTGGATGATTATAAATTGAGATGCAATAAACAATCTAGTGCAAATGTCCTGATGATAAAGGGATTTTTTCTTTTGGATATATAGATGCCAAGTAATGGGATTGCAGGATCAAATGGGAGGTCTAGTTTGATTTCTTTGAGGATTGTCCATACTTCCTTGCAAAAAGATTTTATTAGTTTGCAGTCACACCCACAGTGTAAAAATCTGAAGTTTTGAGACTTTGTGATATGGACCCTTCTCACGGAGATTAGGTGATATCTCAAGGTGGTTTTCTTTTGTTTGTTTGTTTTAAACTATGTTTTGAGGCAATTTATTATTTAGCAGTATGTAACTAACCCATGAAGAAACAAATGACAGCATTTGTGATGCAACTGGTAAAATCCAGACTGTGGAAAACTTGCAGTAATATAACTCACAATCATTAACCAAAACATTTCAAAGGAAAAAAAATACATCATAGGGATCTTCCTTGGCTCTGGATCAAGCAAAATGTTTAAAAAGTTATGGGACAGTTAAAACTGTTCAAAATACTGACTGGATATTTAATGATACTAATAAGTGATTGATGATTTTTTTTGTTGATTGATTCTTTTTTTTATTAAATCACGGCTGTGTACATTAATGCAATTATGGGGTACAATGTGCTGGTTTTATATACAATTTGAAATACTTTCTAAAGTATTAGTAGTATTACTTTCTAAAGTAAAGTATTTAAAATACTTTCTAAAGTATTAGTAGTATTACTTTCTAAAGTAAAGTATTAGATTTAGTATTTGAAATACTAAATCATGGCTGTGTACATTAATGCAATTATGGGGTACAACGTGCTGGTTTTATATACAATTTGAAATACTTTCATCAAACTACTTAACATAGTCTTATCCACATTTTCCTTATTATTGTGTTAAGACATTTATATTCTACACTTAGTAGATTTGACATGTATCCTTGTAAAATGCACTAGAGGTGTGGTCCCACCAATTACTCTCCCTCCACCCATCCTCCTCCCTTCCCTCATCTCCCCCTCCTCTTTCCCCTTCATCTTGTGCTGTTAGTTGGGTTATAGCTTTCATCTGGAAGATTGGGTGCTTATAAATTGGTTTCATAGTAGGGCTGAGTATATTGTATACTATTTCTTCCACTCTTGAGATACTTTACTAAGAAGAAAATGTTCCAGCTCCATCCATGTAAACATATAAGAGGTAAGGTCTCCATTTTTTTAAGGCTTCATAATATTTCATACTGTACATATACCATAATTTATTAATCCATTCATTGGTCAAAGGGCACTTGGGCTTCTTCCAAGACTTAGCAACTATTAATTGGGCTGCAATAAACATTCTGGTGCAAATACCTTTGTTATAAAGTGATGTTTGGTCTTCTGGATATATACCTAGTCAAGGAATTGTAGGAGTGAATGGCAGGTCTATTTTTAGATTCCTAAGTGATCTCCAAACATCTTTCCAAAAGGAACGTATTAGTTTGTATTCCCTCCAGCAGTGCAGGAGTGTTTCTTTTTTTCCATATCCATGTCAACATCTATGGTTATGGGACTTTTTGGTGTGGGCTAATCTTACTGGAGTTAGATGATATCTCAAAGTGCTTTTGATTTGCATTTCTCTGATGATTAAGGATAAGCATGTGTTCATGTGTCTGTACTCCATGCACCTGTCTTCTTCAGAGGAATTTCTTTTCAAGTCCTTTGCCCCCCCTCCTTATATGGGATCACTTGTTCTTTTCTTGCTAATATGTTTGAGTTCTCTGTGGATTCTGGTTATTAAACCTTTCTTGGAGACATATCCTGAAAATATCTTCTCCCTTTTTGAGGGCTGTGTGCTTGCTTTACGTACTGTGTTCTAGGCTGTGCAGAAGCTTTTTAGTTTGATCAAGTCCCAATAATATATTTTTGGTGTTGCTTCAATTGCCTGAGGGGTCCACCTCATAAAATATTCTCCCAGGCCAATTTCTTCAAGTGTTTTCTCTGCATTGTCTTCCAGTATTTTTATAGTTACATGTCATAAGTCTAAATCTTTCATCCAGTGAGAGTCTATCTTAGTTAATGGTGAAAGGTGTGGGTCCAGTTTCAGTTTTCTATAGGTCACCAGCCATTTCACTAGCACCATTTGTTAAATAAGGAGTCTTTTCCTCTCTGAATGTTTTTGATTGGTTTGTCAAAGGTCAAAGGATGGTAAATAGCTGGGTTCATCTCTTGGTTCTCTATTCTGATCCATACATTTACCTCTCTGCTTTTTCCCAGTACCATGCTGTTTTGATCACTATTTATTTATAGTATAGTCTGAGGTCTGGTAGTGATTCCTCTTGATTTGTTTTTAATTCTGAGTAATGTCTTGGCTATTCGAGGTTTTTTCTGATTGAATATAAAACAAAGTGTTGGGTTTTTTTTTTTTTTTAGTTCTTTAAAGTATGACAGTGGTGCTTTAATAGAGATTGCATTAAAATTGTATATTGCTTTGGGTAGTATGGACATTTTAACAATGTTGATTCTTCCCAGCCATGAACATGGTATGTTTTTCCATTTGTTAACATCTTCAGCTATTTCTTTCCTCAGAGTTTCACAGTTTTTTTTATAGAGCTCTTTCATGTCCTTTGTTAAGTGAACTCCCAAACATTTCATCTTCTTTGGCACTTCTGTAAAAGGAATAGAATCCTTGACTGTTTCTTCAGCTTGACTATTGTTGGTATATATATATGCTACAGATTTCTGAGTATTGATTTTGTAACCTGAGATGCTGCCGTATTCCTTGATCACTTCTAAGAGTTTTGTAGTTGAATCCCTGGAGTTTTCCAGATATGCAATCATATCATCTGTGAAGAGTGAAAATGTGATCTCCTCTGACCCTATATGGATACCCTTGATCACCTTTTCTTGCCTGATTACGATGGCTAAGACTTCCATTACAATGTTAAAAAGCAATAGAGACAATGGGAAACCTTGCCTGGTTCCTGATCTGACTGGAAATGATTTCAATTTAACTCCATTCAATATGATATTGGCTGTGAGTTTGCTGTGAATGGCCTCTATCAGTTTAAAAAAATTCCCTTCTATATCTATTTTCTGAAGTGTTCTGACCATAAAAGAATGCTGGATATTATCTAAAGCCTTTTCTGAGTCAATTGAGATAATCATGTGGTCTTTGTTTTTCATTTTATTAATGTGATGTATTATATTTATATATTTACATATATTGAACCATCCTTGAGACCCTGGGATGAAATCAACTTGGTCATGGTGTATAATTTGTTTGATGTATTGCTGGATTCTGTTTGCTAGGATCTTCTTTTTTTTTTTTTTTTTTTGAGACAGAGCCTCAAGCTGTCCCCCTGGGTAGAGTGCCGTGGCATTACAGCTCACAGCAACCTCCAGCTCCTGGGCTCTAGCGAGTCTCCTGCCTCCACCTCCCAAGTAGCTGGGACCACAGG
>CAUYTI010075894.1:0-12798 GCA_963575145.1 Galago senegalensis | reverse complement strand
TAGGTATATATCCAGAAGACCAAAAATAGAAGACTACAACAAAGATATCTGTACCAGAATGTTTACTGCAGAAATAATTTCTAGGTCATGGAAGAAGCCCAAGTGCCCATTGACCCACGAATAGATCAATAAATTGTGGTACATTTATACCATGGAATACTATACTGCCATAAAGAAAGATGGAGACTTTACCTCCTTCATGTTTACAGGGATGGAGATGGAAAATATTCTTCTCAGCAAAGTATCTCAAGAATGGAAGAAAAAGTATCCAATGTACTCAACCCTATTATGAAACTAATTGTTAACTACCATAGGAAAGCTATAATCCAATTGTTGTCCAAGAATATGTGGAAAGGGGAGAAGGAGGGGAGTGTAGGGGGGAGGATGGGTGATGGGAGGGTGATTTCTGGGATCACGCCTATGATTTATCCTATAAGGGTACATGTGAATCTTTCTAAATGTCGAATGTAAATGTCTTAACACAACAATTATTAGAATGACATAATGGCTATGTTGGCCAGTTGGATGAAAGTATTTCAAATTGTATATGGAAACAATACACTGTATCCCATGATAGTATTTATGTGCACAAATATGATTTAATAAAAAAAAATTTCCTCTTAAGTCTACTTTTGTAGTGT
This sequence comes from Galago senegalensis, assembly GCA_963575145.1. Lineage (NCBI taxonomy): Eukaryota > Metazoa > Chordata > Mammalia > Primates > Galagidae > Galago > Galago senegalensis. The sequence goes on along the minus strand of CAUYTI010075894.1, from coordinate 12,157 downwards.
TCCTTAGGCTTTGTTAGCTTGTCTTTTCATAGTTTTTATCCTCAAGGAAGTTAATGATTTCATTTTTCATCTCTTTCTTGTCCTAGTGACATTCAGCACAAGGTTATTTAATTCCCATTCCTTTGTGTAGGGATGAAAGTTTTTGTTGGAGTTGAGTTCTAACTTTATTGTCAAATGGTATGAGAAGATACACAGTATTTTTTTTCTTTTAATTTTTCTGAGGTTTGAATTGTGTCTAGGACATGATCTATTTTGGTGAATATTTTATGGGCTGATGAGAAGAATATATATTCTTTACCCTTGGGATGGAGTGGTCTGTGTATATCTATTAAGCATAGTTGTGTAGGGTCACTTTTAAGTCCCTTGTATTTTTGTTTAGTTTCTGTTTAGAGGATCTGTCCAGCTCTGGTGGAGGAGTGTTAAACTCTCCTGCTATTATGGTATTACTGGACATCATAATGCTCAGACTAATTTTGATCTGTTTCATAATTCTTAAATCATTTAAGTTAGATGCATTAATATGTAGAATTGAATTTTTTTCTTGTTGTATAGTTCCTTTGACCAATATGAAGTGTTCATCTTTTTTTTTAATTAAATCATAGCTATGTGCATTAATGCAGTCATGGGGTACAATGTGCAGTTTTTATATACAATTTGAAATATTTTCATCAAATTGGTTAACATAGACTTCATGTAATTTTCTTAGTGATTGTGTTAAGACATTTATATTCTACATTTAGTAGGTTTCACATGTACTCTTGTAAGATGCACCATAGGTGTGGTCCCACCAGTTACCCTCCTTCTACCCATCCTCCCCTCTCCTCTCTTTCCCATTTCCCCATATTCTTGGGCTATATAGCTTTCATATTGAAGTGTTCATCTTTGTATTTTTTGACTTTAGTTACTTTAAATCCAGTTGTATTTGAAAATAAGATTGCAACCCCTCTATTCTTCTGATTGCTATTTACCTGAAAAATTGTTTTTCATTTATTAATCCTGAGTCTTACTTTGTCATTAGTGTCTGAGTATGTTTCCTTCAGCATCAAATGGATGACTTGTGCTTTTTAAAACTTCAGTCAGCTTATCCTTCTTCAGCGGGGAATTCAGCCATTAATATTTATTGAGATAATCCACAAGTATGCTGGAGTTCTATTCATCCTATTTTGCGAAAGTCTATTGCTTGCTTTTATCTTCTGCATCACGGTGGAAGGTAGGTATTGGCCTTTAGTTTCTGGGTATTTAGTTTGTTGGTAGGCCATTGTAATGGTCACTGTGTGGAATAAGTCTAAATATTTTCTGTAGAGCTAATCTTGTGGCAACTTCCTCAATGTTTGCATATCAATAAATTATTTGATTTCTCCATCTATTTTAAAGTTTAGCTTAGAAGTATGTAGAATTCTGGGCTGAAAATTGTTTTGTTAAAGTAGGTTAAGGGTAGATGACCATTGTTTTCTGGCTTGAAATGTTTCATTTGAGAACTCTGCTGTCACCCTGATGGATTTAGCCCTGTAGATCAATTGGATCTTACACCTAGTTACTTGCAGAATGTTCTCTTTCATCTTGACTTTGGATAGGCTCATGACAATGTGTCTTGGAGAGGCTCTGTTTGAGTCGAGATGACTTGGGGTTCAATATCCCTCTGAAATTAGTGTGTCAGAATCTTTGCTGATACTCATGAAATATTCATTTATAATATCCTCTAGTAGGGTTTCCATTACTCTGCAGCATTCTTCTTCCCCTTTCGGGATACCTATAAGTTATATGTTTGAACAATTCATGTAGTTTCATAATTCTCTCAGTGAATATTCTGCTGTCTTTTATTTTCTGTCTCTTTAACTGCTTCTGTTAGCTCAAAATATTTATCTTCTACCTCTGACTTACCTTCTTCTGCATTGTCTGATTTTTTATTTTTACTTTCTACTGCATCTTTATGTTCCCTGCATGACTGCTTCAATTCCTTAATCTCCGCTATATCTTTATATATTCTTCATGTTGTTCATCTCTTGTTTGATTCTGCTTTTGGATATCCTTTTGGTTATTCTCCACTTTCTCAACAATTTCCTTCACTGTTTCATCATCCATATTTTAAATTCTCTTTCTGTCTTTGCTAAAAGTTCTTTATAGGTGGAATACTCTGCAATAGCTACCTCATGATCCCTTGGGTGGGGTGCTCAGTTCTGATTTTTCATGTTATCAGCATTTTTCTGCTGTTTATTCCTCATGAGTGTTTTCCTTTTGTCTGTTTCTTTGCACTATTTTTTCCTTTTATTTCCTTCTTCTCTTTAATTTACCATGCCTCTGATCACCACACCAGCTGGGCATGCAAGTATTTGCCCTTGAGCCACTCTGCCACTGCTTCCATTGTCATGTTGTGGTCCAGATGTCTAACACTGTCTTCCTGTGTCCCTGAAGAGATGTTTCTGGGAAGAATTAAAATCTAGAGGTTCCTGGAGTTTTTTATCTCTAATATCACCATACACAGCTGTGATGAAGCAATCTTTAGTCCTCCATCTTGCTCCACCTCCTTCTAAAACTTCTTTTTATAATAGAATTTTCTTACATATTTGATGATATATATCTTCTCCCTAAAAATGCTTTTCCATTAGTCAATGCTTTCACATGATTCTGTATGTTAAATGAACATCAGTGATAGACATTATACTAGCCTTTCTTCTACCACTGTAATTAGTCCTAATTAAACATTGGTATTCCTGTTACATTTTTTGTCTTATCCATGACTTAGTCGACACATTTAACTTTATCTATTATCAGATCTATATATCATAAGCCATATTCAATGTAATCCACTTTAGAGTTTAAGTGTTGAAGGAGAGGTCCCCAGCACTATATGAATAACAAGATAAACACTAAATGGTTTACCAAAATTTGTGACCATTTGAATTTGGGAACTTGCAATGGAATGCCTATATATAGACCAGAACTTTGGGGGAGTACCCATCTTTCCACCAAGAAAAATATGAATTTGTTCAATTTTACACCGTATGTTATTCTGTCTTTGATGCCTGCTACTGAGGGATGTGCATGTATTTTAACGAAGATAAACCTTATGGCCTTCCTTCCCATCATAACTATACCTATTGCTATAGAAAATCATTAAGATATCCTCTCCTAACTTCAATATTTCATTAAATAACACTATTTGGGCAGTCTTAAAGGCAATGACATTTGGCCTTTACAGTGATGATTCTGGGACGTTATAAAATACCTTAAGTTGCATTCTAAACTCTCAAAATGAAATGTAGGTAGGCTCAGAATAATTTAGTATTGTATATTTTTATTTTATGTATTTTATTCTATGCCCTTGAAAATTGGGAAGTTATGAAAGCATAAGCTCACTGTTAACCAAGAATATACAAAATCATAATGTTCCATTTGTCAACTACTTTGAGTAAAAGAACATACACTGCATTGAATCTAAACGTTCCCATTTCTCTACATTTTCATCTGTCCTTCTACATTTTTAATACACTGAACACTATATTCTCCTGAATCTACCATTAAAATTAAATCCCCCAACTGAGGATGTTGGTTGACCTGCAATTGCAGAAACTCTGATCATTTCTTCTTACTCTACCTACTGTCCAATATAAAACCTCAAAGAAACAACAATTGCCAATGTCTTTACTATGTTTTCAGCATAGTAAGACTGGGTATGAAGACAAAATACTTAATTCATTTATTCATTTGACACATATTTTCATAACACTTACTTTATGCAAGGCACCATGCTAACAGAAACAGTTTCTGTCTTCTCTTCACAGATCTTAAACATTGATAGCAACAAGGAAACATACATTAATCAAGTAATCACACAAATAGCTGTCAAATTCCAATGTACAAAGAGGTTTATAGTGCTATGAAATCTTATTAGAGAGAGGCGGCTTACCTGGTCTAGGAAGTGAGGGCCATCTTTCTTAAGGTGAAATCTAATGGATGAATATGTTTTAAAGAGCTGAAGGGTGAGGCCAGGTGCAGTGGTTCATGCCAGCAACCCTAGCACCCAGGTGGTTGGATTGCCTGAGCTCACAGTTTCGAGACCAGCCTGAGGCACATCAAGACCTCATCTCTAAAAATAGCCAGTGTTCTAGTGAATGCCTGTAGTCCCAGATACTTGAGAATCTGATGCTAGAGAGTCTCTTGAGACCAAAATTTTGAGGTTGTTGTGAGCTATGACACCACAGAGTGGCACTCCACCGAGGGTGACAAAGTGAGACTCTGTCTCAAAAAAAAAAAAAAGAGTTGAAGAAGAAATGTTAAGAATGTTGTTAAGTAGAAACAAGTATGTAAGAAGAGAAAACATTGCAATCTTGAGAAATTGAAAATGGAGAGAGTGTGCAGAGACTGGGAGGAAGATTTGGAAGATGCGGTAACAGAGGTAGATATGATACAAAGGGAGGCCTTTAAGGATTTTTAAGTAGGAATGAGTGAAGTTACATAATCAAATTTGTGTTTTGAAAATATTATTTACTTTGGCTAGTGTGTAGAAGTTGATAAGCAGACACCAGAATGGAAGCAGGAGGACAAATTAGGATACTACTGAAGTAATCTATGCGAAAGACGATGGCAGTTTTAACAATGTGTTGGCAGTGGAGAAAAGAAGTGCACACATAATCTCTAATGATTAGAGAGATATTGATGACATAAAGCTTTAAGCTTTTAAAACTTGAAAGGAGCTTCCTGAAATGGAGAATACTGAAAGAGATAGAGGCTTTCACTTGTAAAGGGAATGGATAATGGGAAAATTGTATTGCATAGATATTTGCCTTTGAGTTAGCTCTAATATCCTTGGGGAAAATGAGACACATATTGATAGAGTCATTGGTGTGAGTCTGGTAACAGTGGCTCAGACCTTAAATGCTAGGAGACTGTTGGGATAACATAAAAGTTCTATTGCCCCCTTCATGATTACATAGATTTGGGTTTAACAATGCTGGTGATATGATAAGTTTATTTTAGAAGTTGCTAGTTTTTACAAATAGAGTCCAAGAGAGGTAAAAATCCATCCACCTCTCTGTGATTAAGTTTTCCTATATTATCTATTTATGTCTGTTATATTGAACGAGTGATAATGATAGACTGATAGTTAAAGACCCATTAAATTGACTGAATTCTTGAAAATGATTACTCATAAAGTCATGGTTATTTACTACTAAGAAGTTTCAAGAGACTTGGAAGTAGTAGTTAGAATGAATTAAAAAGGACCTACATTGCTGGTGGGAATGCAATTTAATACGTTCCTTTTGGAAAGACATCTGGAGAACTAAAAATAGACCTACCATATGATCCTACAATTCCACTATTAGGTATATACCCAGAAGATAAAAAACATTACAATAAAGATGTCTGTATCAGTTTTTCTATTTTTAGTAGAGAAGAGTCTCGCTGTTACTGGGGCTGGTCTTAAGCTGCTGTGCTCAGGAAATCCCCCCAACTCAGACCTCCAGAGTGCTGGAGTACAGGTATGAGCCACCACACCTGGCTAGAAAGCAATATTTTAAGGTAAGAAACTAAAAATTTTCTTACAAAATGTTTGCAGTGACAATATCAAATCCAATGAGGGTAATCTTATTTTTATTTTTTTATTTCAAATTAACATGAGGGTACAAATTCCTAGGTTACATTATTTGAGGTATGGTTATTGCTAACTGAAAAACTTAAGGCTCCTGGCATTGTGTCTCTAGCCACACTTGCAGGCTGCCCCCAGGGCTTGGTCAAATCCCTTGATAGCCATTGTACCTAGGATTTGGATAAAATGCTCAGGTGACAATTATGGGGGAAACACATGATTGGGGCATCAAGTAGAGGGACCCTTTCTCCCTTCTTCATAATGCTGCAGATATACAGCTACACTTTTATAGTTGAAACATGACAAATTTTCCCTTTCTCCGCTACCTTAAAATATAATATCCATTATTTAAAAGTTCTATATCTTCCTCAGACAGCAAAAATTTATGTACTAAAAGGATTCCAGGAAGTTTTGCTAAACAATTGATAACAAAAGGAATAGAATAAGGACAGAACTTTCATTTGCAATGTAACGTCTAATTCTAATCTTTTGATTTACTGTTTTGACTATAAGAAAAAAAAACCATTATACTATCTAACTTCAAGACACTGTATCATCATAACACTCTAAAAATGTAGGTGATTTTATTCTGTAATCTCTTTTAGTCTTCTTACATGGTACACTGAAAGAAATGGTGATTTGGCAGTGATCTTTACAAAGCATTTGATGCAATGGTAACAGCACCATTCATCATAGCTGACTGTGAGATTACTCTGGAATTTATAAAGTGAAGGTTTATTGGTAACATGAATACATATTTGCCCCTAAGTGTACAACTGTTAGTTCATACACAGGCAATTTACAACATGTTGTATTCTAAAGTTTGTTTTGTTTCATTTTAATGAGTTATGGGGACCGACATGATGCAGTCAAGCGAGCAAGAGGGAGACGATGGAATGTGAAGAAAATAAGTGGACCCCAGGGCCTTTTCAAATATAACTGAATGATTTAGGAGAAGATATGTTACTTCTTCACCTTTGGTTTTCTCTTTTATAAAATGATGAAAGTATGCACATTAAAGTATTGCCTTGAGGATAAAATGGGATAATATAGGTAACTATACGAAGCATGTGAAAATGCTTACACACTTAGAAACCCATCAATCAGATGTTCTTTGTTATTGTTTAGTTCTCCAATAATATTTTAACTCATCAACAATTTTACCAATCTTGGATAGATGGTGTGATAAATAAGATTGTTGGCTTTAAATTTTTCTCCTTATCTTTAGTCTTATCATTTAAACTGGTTTTGGCCAAATATGTGTAGGCAAAAGTAACGAAGTGTCAATTCCAAGACTGGTCCTAAAGAAGCAAAGATTTCCACCCTTTCTCTTCTGTCCCTGCTATCTTCATAAGAAGAGCATGCATTATGGCCTGTTGTTCTAAGGAGAGTTGGAGAATTATGGATAATCTCTAAGTTTTGGTCTCAGCCCTGGGCTAGCCAATGTTTCCATTTTTAGAGATAAGCAGAACTCAGGAATTGGTGGGTTAAACAAGAACATGGCTTGGACACATTACATTAAAGGTGACTACCAGGCACCTGAGTGTAGATATTTAATAGGAAATTATGTATCTTGTTTGAAAGATTATAGAAAATGCTCATGATAGAAATGCGAGTGCACTCATCCACCACGGAGTGAAGTAACATCATCTAGGGAGTGAGTATGAGGGAAGAGAAAACAGGAGAGCTCTCATTAAGGCTTGTGATACTCTTAACATTTAGAATTCAAGCAAAGAGACACCAGTACAAGAAACTGAGGAAGGAAGAATAGCAATTTAGAGGTAAGAAGAAGGTGAGAAGATATGTAAGATCCAATTAGGAACTTGACTGTTTGGGTAAGTTGAGGACTAATCATGTTTGTTTTCTTGATCTTGGCTGTTTCAGTGGATTAAACTTGTCTATTACTTTTAACAGTTTTACTAAAAAAAGGAACATAAAAAGAGGTGGTCAAGATTTTTTAGATTTGTTTAAGAAAATATATAATACATGTCTGTTGCTGAGAGTGATACCATCAAAAGAGAAGGGAACACTGTTACACTGCTGGTGGGACTGCAAACTAATACAACCTTTTTGGAAAGAAGTATGGAGAACCCTCAAAGAACTCAAGCTAGACCTCTCATTTGATCCTGTAATCCTAGTACAAAAGGAAAAAAATCCTTTTACCATAAGGACACTTGCACTAGACTGTTTGTTGCAGCTCAATTTACTATTTCAAAAATGTGGAAACAGCCTAAATGCCCACCATCCCAGGAATGTATTAACAAGCTGAGGTGTATGTACACCATGGAATACTATTCAGTCATTTAAAAAGATGGAGACTTTACATCCTTTGTATTAACCTGGATGGAAGTGGAACACATTATTCTTAGTAAAGCATCATAAAAAAAGAGAAGCAAGAATCCTAAATACTCAATTCTGATATGAGAATAATTAATGACCTAGTACACAGTGGTGGGTGCGGAAAGGGGAGAGCAGAGAGAGGGAAGGAGGGAGGGGGTGGAAGTCCTGGTGTCTGACACACCTTTTGGGGGTGAGACACAATTATAAGAGGGACTTTACATAACAAAAGCAATCAGTATAAACTGGTTCTTTGTACCCTTAATGAATCCCCAACAATGAAAAGAAAATGTATTAATAAAAAGAGAAGGGATGATTTCAGAAACAAAATATTTTATTAGGAGAGAGGAGGTGCTGTGATCCACATAAAATTTGGTGGCTTATCTAAAGACAAGCTAGAATAACTATTTTACCTTAATAAGAATGAAAGCAGAATATACGGGTATAAATTTAGATGGACTAGTATATTAAGTTTTGGAAATAGAAGTTTAGCATGTACTTTGCCATGGCTTCTAAATTCTCAGTTAAACTAAAAAATAAGACCCAAGGGGTGGCACCTGTGGCTCAAGGGAGTAGAGCACCAGCCCCATATACCAGAGGTGGTGAGTTCAAACCCAGTCCTGGCCAAAAACTGCAAAATAAATAAATAAATAAATAAATAAGCTGAAAGTAGGATAAAATTGGTTGACTTCAGGGGAGAACCAGAATGTGTAATGATCATTTGGAAGTTGTAGAAATAAAGAATAGGAAATATTTAAGGAGGCACTAAAATTTATGGTCACAAATTTAAGTTAGGACCAGCCAACAAGAAGTTTATAAGATTTTTCCTGTTAGGTCAGGCACGGTGGCTCATGTCTGTAATCCTAGCAGTCTGGGATGTTGAGGCAGGTAGATTGCTTCAACTCAGGAGTTCAAGACCAGCCTGAGAAGGAGTGAGACTCAGTCTCTACTAAAAGTAGAAAAAGCTACCCGAGCATGGTGGCTGTTGCCTATAGTTCCAGCTTCTTGGGATCTGAGGCAGGAAGAGCACTGGAACCCAGGAGTTTGAGGTTGCTGTAAGCTATGATAATTCCACGGCACTCTACTCGGGATGACAGAGTGAGATTCTGTCAAAAAAAAAAAAATGCGGGAGAATATACTTAGTTAAAATTAATCAAGATTAGATCTTATTTATGCACTAGTATAGTTTACAAAATAAAGATATATAATTTTCACAGTCTAGTGTAGATCAAGAAATCTCTCCAGGGAAACTGTCCTATTGTGTTAGTTCATTATTCTGAATGCTTTGTTATTTTGGCACCTCCATATCAACACACACTTCTCTGAATGCTCAAAAACAGAAAGAAAACACGAATAAATAAATACTGGTTTTATTATATTTGTATCAAACTGTGGCTTTTTTTGTATAATTGATCAAAGCTAGTCAATTTGAAGATGTATTCCTTTAGGATGTCAGGAGGACCAGAGATGTTGGTGATGATCACTATTATCCAGTGTATCAGACGAGTACGATGAAGACAAACTGAAGCAATTTAGTGGATGGTTATTCAAACTATTCTAACAATGTTTCAAGAAATCTACGTTGTAAAATGAGGGAATTTAGGGGGAAAGATGGTGGTAGATCATGAATACCCAGAGGTTCCAATGAAATGGGAGACCCCAAACTGTTCCAAGTTTTGTTGACAAAGAAATAGCAGATGAAATAAGCTAAAAAAGTTCAAGCAGATGATAAAGAGCAAGCACCAAGAAACACGTGCTGGATACTTGCTTTAAATGTCATTCATTCTTTTCTATTTTTTTTTTGACAGAGTCTCATTTTGTCACCCTTGGTAGAGTGCTGTGGCATCATAGCTCACAGCAACCTCAAACTCTGGGGCTCAAGTGATTCTCTTGCCTCAGCCTCCTGATTAGCTGGGACAATCACTCATTTTCAATGCATGATTTATGGGAAGAAATTAAAAAGTACTACTGTTCTTTCAAAGTAGTTGAAAGGTCATTTGAAGTAAACGAGACTCAGGACTGAGAACAGAGGCCTTGGAAAATTTGTCTATGTGGATGCTGAAGTTTCCTGGAGAGTTGAGTACTGAGCTAAATGAAGTGGGACTGTGCTTGGACCTTGCATCCCAAGAAAGAGATGATGGCTAGTATAAAGCAATGGGCCAGGACTTTGGTTCTGAGGGCAGAGGAGCATTCTTGGCATGCACTGAGAAGTGGACCCTTCACCTTCCAGACTGAAGTACAGGAATTGTGGGAAGAAAATAACGGAAACACAAAAAAACACATCAACACTCAACCCCCAGGAAAGTAGTGACTATGGAGGTTTAAAAGAGTAAGAATCAGATTCAAACACTGAGGAAGAACAAGTAATAATAAAAGGGATTTCCTATTCACAGAGGGAAACACAGAAGACTGTTTTGGGAGTAAGGGAACGGTAGGACCCTGGGTCCCATTCGGAAATGTATACAGACATATGGGTGATTGTGGAAGTTTGGAGATTTTAGTCGTTTCTGAAATAAACTGAGCTGTGCAATGAATAGATTTGTACTGATGGTTTCTTAGAGAAGATTGGGTAATCAATTCAAATTACAGCTTCCTTTGCAAGATTACTCTGTTAAACAGTTTGTAAGCAGACAGCACTTAGGCCGAAGGAGGAGTGGTCTTACCAAAAGCTGAGAGGCTCTGCAGATCTCTGTAAATATTGGCTGGCAGCTTCCCCATGAAGGGAAAAAGTGACAGGGAAAAATAGAGCTTTGTGTATTTCTTTTAAGTATTAGAAAAAGATGAAGAGAAAGAGGAGTGGTGCTGAGAGTGCTTACTTTTCTGAATAGTTTCCCAGGTTGAAATCCTGCAAATAATCACAATTTCCAATTTAACTTTCTGTTGTTAAGATCACTATTTTACTTTGTATGATTACAAGTTCAAACCCAGTGAAAGGCAGTCTGGATGAGTATTTCCCAAGTCCATATTAACTGCATGCTCAGGACAGTTACTAAACCTTTCTGAGCTACAGTTTCCATATTTGGACAATGCTACCAATAGAGATGTCAGAATTAGATGGGATAACTTTTAGAAATTATTTAGGAACATGCCTGGCACAGAGCTTTGGGTATTATTATTTTATAATTGTTATTATTATTACTTTAAATAACCATTGTCCTCTCCTTTCATTGACTGGGTTTTCCAACATATGGTAGAATCAATTTTCTATTTGTAGAGGAAACTCCATCTGGTCTCTAAGTAGTAGTAATCATTGGTGGAGATCTCTAAAAATCTTTGGAAATAGTTTTTTGTTTGCTTTTACATAATGAAGGAGAAAATAAAAAAAATTTTTTTTCATTGTAGTCATTACATTTTAAAACTACAATTTCAATCTATTCTTTTGAGAAATTGACTGAGAGATAATTTTGCATTTTTCAGTAAATGCTAGATAGGGGGGTGTTTCTTTTAACAGGAAAGCAAAGTTAAACATCAGAGGCCTGTCTATGGGGTATTTCGACAAGTGAATCAATTAAAAATTATATCTTCTATCCCTATGAATCATTGTTAAATTTAGGGGATTCAAGAAAATAATTGTTTCACCCTTTTAATTGCAAAATATAAGTCAATGCTTCATTAACTCCGTCTAGCATATATAAAAACCTGGTGGTGATGGTCATGGGGTTATAAACCACAGCACGCTTGCATCTTGCTGGCCTCTCTATCAGAATTCAGGTGTTGTCTATATCATGAAATAAATCAAGGGCTTTTCATGCTTTTCTTTCCTCTTTCAAGGACAAAAAAATTGTACACTGCATGAAAAACTCTAGCTCTAACTCAAGTCAGGAGCATCTTGTTGGAATAGTACTTTGATTATTTTAGCTCATATATTTACTTTTGCTATTTTTATTCTCCTCTACTCTAACGTATTTTTTAATCAAATTGAGAACAATTTGTCTCAAAAAGTGTCCACTTAATAAAACTTTTATTTTTCTAGACAGAATTATATGTAAATATTGTTTTATACTACTTTTTCTTTTTTAAGCACTCATTTTTCTAAGGTTAATACCTACTCTAACTCCTCCTTTCTTTAAGTCTTTTTGTTTTCTTTCTTATTTTGTTGTGCCCAACCCCGGGGGTAGCTCACCCAAAGACCACTCACAAGCACAGGTCGATGCAAAGAGCAAGAGGTTGGTTTATTGCCGACGCGTCAGGGTTCCCTCAGCCGCTAGGGAAGGAACCCCGAGAGGCTGTTAC
>CAUYTI010075891.1:0-18187 GCA_963575145.1 Galago senegalensis | reverse complement strand
GCTACTTGGGAGGCGGAGGCAAGAGACTCGCTTGAGCCCAGGAGTTGGAGGTTGCTGTGAGCTGTAATGCCACGGCACTCTACCCAGGGGGACAGCTTGAGGCTCTGTCTCAAAAAAAAAAAAAAAAAAAAAAAAAAGAATTTCCCTTTTCATCTAAGCTGTCAAATGTAACAGCATACGTTTGTTGACATCATCTTATCTTGTAAATATATATAGTATTTAGAGTTATGGTCTCCTTTTCTTTTCAGATGTTTATTTGTGCCTTTTTTCTCTTTATTCTCCATTAATCTTGGAGTATTTTAATCTTAATACTTAATTTTAATTAGTCTTTTTTTTTTTTTGAGACACAGTCTTACTTTGTCACCCTTGGTAGAGTGCCATGGAGTCATAGCTCACAGCAACCTCAGACTCTTGGGCTCAAGTGATTCTCTTGAATCAGGAGGCTGAGGCCTCCTGAGTACTTGGAACTACAGTTGCTCACCACAGTGGCCAGCTATTTTTAGAGATGGGGTCTTGTTCTTGGTCAGGCTGGTCTTGAACCTATGAACCCAGGGACAATGTACCTGCCTCGGCCTCCCAGAGTGCGAGTATTACAGCTGTGAGCCGCTGCGCCCAGCCATAATATTAGTCTTTTTTTTTTTTTAAAACAACTATTAGCTTTGTTGACTATTTCAATTTTGTTCTTAATTTCTGTACTTTTATTTATTTCTTTGAGCTTTGAGTTGTCTTTGAGCTTATTTTGTTGTGATGTGTCTTTTTGTATAGTTAATCTGCAACTCATGAAAACTTGTCAAACTTATGTGTAGATACCGTTTCTCTTTCTCAGTTTTGTTATGTATGAAAACAGAATATTTCAAACAATGGGTCACCCATTACTGTGTGGTATAATCGATCTAATAGGTCATGGCTAGAATTTTTTAAAAAGCAGTAGAGTAACAGAATAGAAAAATAGAAGGTTCATCATATCACAATGATGATGTGCTAAGCTGTTTTGTGAAACTTTTTTCAAATATACACGAACACAAACATCTGTTTATAAAATAAATTTCTTACTGTGAGTGTCAGTTTTAGAAACTGTTTGAAAACAATAGTGTTAAAAGGTGGTTTATCTAACATTAGTAAGAAAAGTTTGAAAACCATGGTGTTAAAAGGTAGTTTATCTAACATTAATAAAGATTTCAAACCTAATTGTATAAACCCCTGAGGAGCCTGCTTTTAAGTGACAGATTGTGTGACCCTCTTTTAGACCTAAAAACCTTCTGCTGTGGAGGCCAAGGAATCTGTGTTTTAACAAATTCCCCATGCGATTCTTACCCTTGGTGAGCCACTGATTCAGGATTTGAATAGACCTCAGAGCCTGCTGGGAAGTTTTAACAAGGACCAATGGGGCACAGCTCCTTGCATGGATTTGTCTCTAAAGTTCTTTTTTTTTTTTTTTATTAAATCATAGCTGTGTACATTAATGCAATCATGGGGTACAATGTGCTGGTTTCATATACAATTAGAAATGTTTTCATCAAACTGGTTAACATAGCCTTCTGCAAACACCAGGAGGGGTACATAAAATGGTAAGCAAGCCACACGGCAGGGGGAGCAGGTGGGAGGATTCTGCTGGCTGTTAGCATATAGACAGAGTGAAATAGTGTGCACACTCACATTTGGGTCAGAGATGGATTAGCATATATTGAGTAGTGGCTAATGTATATGCCCCAAAGGTGATAATTTTTAAAGTTAAATTTCGTACATTAGTGGCAAGCAAGTTCCTTGATATGTTCCAGTTCCTGGTCTCAGAGAGGTACAAGTTGAAATTATTGATGACTGTTGAGCACATTTTACTCAGAGCTGACAATGATAGCAGCGTTCACGACGTGGCAGTACTTGTCTAGCTGCTCACCAAGCAGTTGCACCTTGTGGGTGGTGATAGAGTCCATTTATCTGAAGCGAAGATGGTTGATAAACCTTAAGGTAGCTTTTTAGTTATTTCTCATATTAATAGTTTTTCTGAAAGATCAGTGAGTAAAGTAAGACCATTTTGTAGATTGAGACTTTGACATGTGAAATGCCAAAGTAGCTTATCACAGTGACATGTTAAGTCTGTGACAGATGATGTAACCACTGTCTTTAGGCATCAGATGGGAGGTTTGTTTGGCAAGGATCTTAAATTGTGTTCTACAGGGGAACTCTACATTTTCAGGTGAGGACTAAAACATTTCTTTTCTCCGTCAGTGATGCTTATTGGCCATTTCATTTATCTGTTGCTGTATAACAATATACCCCAAAATATAGTGGCTTAAAAAGATGCCAGTGGATCATTTATTTGCTCATGATTCTGCAGTCTGTGTAGAGCTTCTGGGGGATGGCTCATCTCTGCACTGTGGCTTTGGCTGGAGTCTCCCGAGGTTTCCTTGTCCTGGGAGCAAGGCTTCCTGACAGCGTCACCACTGGTTTCAAGAGGATAAGGCAGAAGCTATCAGGTCTCTCAAGGCCTGGGCTCAGGAGTCTCAGTATGTCACTTCAAACACATTTTCCTGGTCAGAGCAAATCACAGAGCTACCCCCAGATTCAGAGGGAAGAGACATAGATTCTCTTAACTGGAAAAGTATCACGCACGTTTATGGATGGGAAGAATTGCTGGGGCTCACTTTTGGCAGTGAACGCACCACGCTGGCTCTTTTCTTTCTACCCTCTTTCTCTTCTCTTCCCCCCACCCTTTCCGCCCTCCTTTGGTCTCTCCTGCCTCATTCATTTCTTCCTTTTATCTAAATTTGCCGACTATCACCTTCACTATAAAGCATCAGTATGTTTTGGTTAAAGATTAAAGATGACTATTTTCTTATTGATCCCTGTTTGCACTTTATTACACGTTCCCAGTGGTGTTTCTTACCTTCTGCCTTTTGTCTTAGTTTTGTCTTCTCTTCCTCATTAGACTATAAGTCACGCGGGGTCTTTGCTTTCATCTTTGTTTCCTTCACAGTGCACGGTAGGTGCTCAGGAATGGCTTGAATAAATAAATGAGTGGAAGCAGATTTTAGAATAACCAAGCATCAGTTTGTCCAGAGAAATCATCATTTTATGTTAGGCAAGTGTTTCAAAATAACAAGAAAATAACTATCTTTAGCTATTTCACTTTTGATTTTTCTTCCCAGACACCCACATTTGCCAGCTTATGCTTTAAGTGAATATATATGTATAGGTTACAGTTATATTTTATACTGTATATCAATACAGGGTATCCCAAAGGTTGCTCATAACGTCGCCATACGTAGGGACATGTTGGCCATCTCTTCATAAAATTCTGTAGTGGATATTTTGTAAATAAAGGTACATTTATGTATAATTTCCTATTTTTCCTATGTATGGTGACTTTATGGGCAGCCTTGGGGACACATTGTATTTACATTAAATATTTATACATGATATCAAATATTAATAGGTAGATTAAAAGTTGAACAGTCCTCTGAAGTGTCATTTGCCATCCTAAGTGATTTTTCTTGTTTCTCTCCCTGGTACCCAGGAGTGTGAGGAAGAGGCTGTCCGTGTCATTATGTGCGCGTCAGTCAAGTATAATATCCGGGGTCCTGCCCTCATCCCAAGAATGAAGACCAAGCACCGAATCTACTACATCACCCTCTTCTCCATTGTCCTCCTGGGCCTCATTGCCACGGGCATGTTTCAGTTCTGGCCCCATTCCATCGAGTCCTCAAGTGACTGGAGTGCAGAGAAGCGCAGTGTCCGTGACGTGCCCGTGGTCAGGCTGCCAGCTGACAGCCCCATCCCAGAGCGCGGGGATCTCAGTTGCAGAATGCACACATGTTTTGATGTCTACCGCTGTGGCTTCAACCCAAAGAACAAAATAAAAGTGTATATCTATTCTCTGAAAAAATATGTGGATGACTTTGGTGTCCCAGTCAGCAACACCATCTCCCGGGAGTACAACGAACTGCTCACAGCCATCTCAGACAGCGACTACTATACTGATGACATCAACCGGGCCTGTCTGTTTGTTCCCTCCATCGATGTGCTCAACCAGAACACACTCCGCATCAAGGAGACAGCGCAGGCATTGGCCCAGCTCTCTAGGTATCTCACGCTTACTCAGACAAAGCCCCAGAAATATTTGAAGGGCCCTTCAGGGAACAAAGGGAAGGAGAGAGATAGGAATGTTTCCCCTTTTGAGCTGACTTCCTGATGGGCAGGGGGATGTATAAACAACTAACTTGTAGCAGGAGGCCTGTGTGTGAGCATCTGGCCTCTGTACCTGTGGAGAACAGGCTGCTATCTTTGGCACTATTGCTCTGGCTTCCCAGCTTTTCAAACTAAGGGTGGCCCTTCTTGCCATACTTTCCCTTTTAAATCTAAATACACTCCTCCTCTTACTACTTACAGAATACATGTTAACTGTAAAAAGTCTGACAATGTAGGTAGATAAAAAGGAAGAACATTAAGATTTATTCTCAAATTTCTGCCTGTAAGAGATAAACATTGATATTTTGGTGTTATTTTTCAGTCATTTTGGTATAAAAAATACACATATACTTATTTGTCAGTAATATTTTTTGGCAAGAATGGGATCATATAGTACATGCTCTGGCTGCTTTTTTCTCCTCACTATATCATGAATATATTTCTGAGTAATTTTATGTTCTTTATGTAATTTTAAGGATTGTATAGTATTCTATTTTGTGGAGGTTCCATAATATATTTAGGCAGCCTTCTATATTTTATTTATTTATTTTTTTGAGACAGAGTCTCATTATGTCACCTTTGGTAGAGTGCTGTGGCATCACAGTTCACAGCAACCTGAAACTCTTGGGCTTAAGCAATAATCTTGCCTCAGTCTCCCAAGTACCTGGGATTACAGGCGCCCACCCCAAGACCTGACTGTTTTTTATTGCAGTTGTCTTTGTTGTTTAGCAGGCCTAGGCCAGGTTCAAACCCAACCTCAGTGCATGTGGCGGGTGCCCTAACCAACAGGGCTATAGGCGCCGAGCCTATTTTATTTATTTGTTTGTTTCTTTAACCAAATGGTGAACAATAAGTAACAATAAGTAGCTACTTTTTCCTTTCAAGGAATCAAACTAGTATCTGATGTACTGTTGGGATTTCCAGGAATTAACTATGCATACCTGAGGAGTGGCCCTCTTTGGGGTTAGGGATACTTGGTGCTTATTGTCCAGTAACTGACTCTTGTTTCTTCTTAGCTGCCATGTGAATTCTCCTACATGTGTAATTTTTTGATAGGTGGGATCGAGGTACAAATCACCTGCTGTTCAACATGCTGCCTGGAGGTCCTCCAGATTTTAACACAGCCCTGGATGTCCCTAGAGACAGGTAGGCATATTGGGGGCTGTCTCTGAAGATTAAGTAAATGTAAGATTTGTTCATTATATTCCTAAGCCTACTGGAACATACTTTATAATAGAAATTGTTTATTAAACTAGAAAATTGTCCTAGGTATTTTCTTCCTTAAGGCATAGAAGTGTGCTGTTTTAGAAAACCAGTTAAAAGCTTATGTCCTACCATAGCCTCTAAAAAGCCTTATTTTCTTAATCTGGGCTATATGCATCTGAGCGTAAAATTCCCAGTCTCCAAGCATGGTTCATGATTGGCTTGTGTCAGCTCTCTCTGAGTTTAGGAGCATTTGCTGAGTAGAACGAAGGCTTCCTGAGGGAAGAGGGAATGGATCTGTGAAATTGATCCCTAAAGACTATAATATAGGGGGAAGGGAGGGTATTCTCATTATCATTTACTTGCCCTTGTTTCAAACAGTGGGGTGCTTCCTTCCGTCTTTCCCCTCCTTCCCTCATGACTTCTTTTCCTCTTTTCTACAGCTTTCTTCTTGCTCCCTTTTTTTCTTTCCTTTTAGTAAAACCTGCCAAATAGGCAGATGTGGTATGGGATGGCCATAATTGCATGATTGTGACTTTGAATTCACTTACTATATTTATCTGCACTTTCATACACTGACTGAACCACTTTGGCCAGAGGCTTCTTGGAAATCTCTGGAACAAGGTGCTATTTAAGGCAGTAGTCCTTAAATAGGCGTTTGGGCACCAGAGAATGGTTTCATGGAAGATAATTTGTTCACGGACCAGAGGATGAGAGGGGCAGATGGTTTTAATGTGAGTCTATAAGCAGTTGATTTATTATGGTGTCATGCGATCATACCTCTCTGCAGTGGTCTTTGCAGCTGCTCCTCAGCGCTGGTATCACCACCTCAGCTCCACCTCAGATCACCGGGCATTACATTCTCATAAGGAACACTCAACCTAGATTCCTTGCATGTGCAGTTTATAGTAGAGTTGTGCTTCTCTGAGATTCTAATGCCACTGCTGGTCTGACGGGAGCAGGAGCTCAGGTGCTGATGCAGTGGACTGAGCATGCAAAGCTTTATCTGTATTTACAGGCTTTCCCCGTTACTCGCATCACCACCTGAGCTGCGCTTCTTATGCAAGCAATGGGGAGTGGCTATCAATACAGATGAAGCTTTGCTCACTGGGCCCCCTGCTCACCTCCTGCTATGAGCTGGTTTCTAATAGGCCACAGATAGGTACTGCTACAGCCTGGGAATCAGGGACTTCAGATTTAAGGGACCTTGGCTCAAGGCTTTGAGGAAAACAGAAAGTTTGGGCTCAAGATAAAGGTTCTGGGCAATACTCAAGTTAGGGGATTATTAAAAGAGTATGAACTCATTTATCACTAGTCTTATTACAGTTGATGTTTAGCTCTTGACATAATTGTCACAAAAAAAAAAGGTAACCACTTGCACCAGCCGCGTTCTCAATTTGTTAGAGGATAACATTGTCATTTATGAAAGTCTATGCTTAGTAGTTCTTTTTCCCAGAAGATTAAACCTGAACCCTCTTTGCTTTAAATATTTTAGAGTTAGTTTTAAGTATCTATCTGGAAATAGTTATGACTAGAAGAGACAAACGCCACAGAACCACCCCTCCATGTTAATGTAGAGACCATTTTGGACAATAGAGGGCAGTCTAGCTGCACAAATGCTGTAGGAAACCGCTTAGACCCAGGGCTATACCATGATACACACTCAGCCCCAGTGAAGGTGTGTTTATTTCCCAGTAGGCTCCTGTTTTATGGGTTTGGTTGTTCTGGAGAAGTTAAATACTTTAGAGAACAGAAAATGGAAGGAAAAGAGTTGTTAGGAACACAATGTCTTCACCTCCTGTTCTGGATTTCTTTTCAGAAGGGCTTCTTTCTGATTGAGGTATTTCACGTTTTGCTAACATTTTGGTGTACACGTCTGCATGGGAGATGGATTTTATTTTTATCAAGTGTACATGTTAAATGGGGTTTCATTTCTCTGTAGGAAGGTATCAAGTAGACAGGAGAAAAGTTTGATTCTTGTTAGTGTTTAGGGGTTCACGAGGGTTAAATTATTTCTCCTATATACTTTTTTTTTTTGAGATAGATCTCCTATATGCTTTTTTTTTTTTTTTTTTGGAGACAGAGTCTCACTCTGCTGTCCGGGCTAGCATGCCATGGCATCAGCCTAGCTTACAGCAACCTCAAACTCCTGGGCTCAAGTGATCCTCCTGCTTTAGCCTCCTGAGAGGCTGGGACTACAGGTGCATACCACCATGCCTGGCTGATTTTTTTCTATTTTAAGTAGAGATAAAGTCTTGCTCTTGCTTAGGCTGGTCTCAAACTGCTGAGCTCAAGTGATCCTTCTGCCTTAGACTCCCAAAGTGCTAGGATTATAGGTGTGAACCACTGTACCTGGTATATGCATGTATTTTTGTAAGTGATTATAGGCAATTCTATAATAGCAAATAATGAATCCCCATATAGCCCTCCTTTATCTTTACATGTGGGAGATTTCATTTGAAACCTTGGTGGCCTTCTGGTTGGGGTAAGGCACAGATTTGTTAATTTTTCTTATCCTTTTTACTTGTTCCTGGGTTTAGAGGAGGCAAGAACTATGAGTATAGAATTATTTTAGCAGAAACTGCAAGTCAGATTGTCTGAAAGTTAGAAAACAGATGGGCTAGATTAGACTGCTTTAAGATCTCCTAAAGTCTAAAGTCATAGGTGTGATTACTGAAAAATTATTTTATTCAAGGAAATGCAAGGGCCCAGACTGAAGGGAAGTATTTGTTCAGTGAACGTTTTTCATGCTGCTTAAATCTGTTTGTATTTCTTTCAGTTTTTAAAAATCCTACACATGACGTGTGTACATTCTTTGTACAAGAGTTGAATAATATGCAAGTGTAGAAAGAGTAAAATGTAAAAATATGCTTTCATCTCCTCCTCTGGTTTTATACCCTTATCAAAAGGTCCTTACTATTAAAATACTGTGTATTTTTCTGGTCTTTTTTCTGTGGATTTAGACACACACACACACATACACACACATTTTAACTTCAGTGGGAGCATGTTACACCACTTTAATGCCTGACTTAACTGATAATATTTTTTCACATATGTTCTATAATATTGTTGCTACCTTGGAGTTTTGTCCTTTCTTTGCATGTAGTGCTTATACGTTTCTACTTTTGTGGATACAATGGACCCTATCTGGGTGGCAGACACACTGAGAGCCCTGACTTCAGCATTATAGAGTGTATTCAATAACAAAAACTTTTATACACCTTTAATATTTTGAAATTTTAAAAAAAATTTCTACTTTTCTGTGGATGTATATTTATTTAAACTTACTACGGAAAATATCCAAACCTGAGCAAAGAAGATAGACTAGTGGGGTGAACCCTCTGTACCCAGTCCAGCTTCAGTAGTTATCACTTGAGGCCAGTGTCATTTCATCTGTGCTCTGATCCATCCCCAACCCCCACTAGATTATCTAAAAACAAATCCCAGCTGTTACATCATTACATCTGTAAATATCGCCACGTGACTCTGCATGAGACAGCTTTTTAAAAAACATAACTAACTACAACAGTATTATCACACCCAAGAAAATTAACAGTGATTCTTTAATGTCACCAAATTGTCACCAGATATCTAGCCATTGCTTACCTTTCCCTGTCTCATAAATACTGTTTTACAGTTTGTGTTTCTCAGCGAACAATTGAGGATGACCAGTAGAATTGTCATCTTTTTATGATTTTCGTTTTTGCCACGTGAAGTTTTTCATTTGAGGGATTTGCAGGCTGTTAACATGCATGGTAAAGGGAAGCAAAGGATAACCTTGCAGCCTTCCTGTGTTCAGGTGTGTGAACGCTCAGATAGCAGAAGGGGAGAACTGTAAAGAGTAGAGTAGGGTGACAGGGAGGCCGTGGGGGGAAGGCTGAGTGGCAGAGGTGACCTGGAGTCAGGAAGCCCTGCAAAGTGTTACAAATGCTGGCGATCCCTTCAGGTGATACAGTGCTTGGCCTGGCATGATCTGATCATCGTATTGATACTTTTTTAGCTGCAAGTTTTCTATTGCAGCTTTGGAACTGATCTCTGCTTTGGGGATACACACGGGAAAACAGATTGTGCGGCTGAGAAATCCACTTTTCAGTCAATGTGAAGCACATGTTCTGGGAAGCAGGGGATGCTTATGATATTTTCTCCATTATAATGTAATGGAAACCTTAGCGGAAGAAGATACAGTGACTTCAAGTTGAAGTGTTGTCAGTAGCAGGGCGGGTGTGAGGCTAGTTTGCAGTTTGACTAATTGCAGTCATGGTTCTTTCTGAGATCACAAATGGAGATTACAGGTGTGAGATTGTTGATGCTTTTCAGATTCCGGCTTTCCCCACCTTACACCCCCTACCCTCCAACTGAAACAGAATAACAAATCTGGGACCCCAGGGACAGAATAACAGTAAAAGTCAGTGTGATGTATACCTGCTTCCTTTCTTTCTACATACACACACGTTTCTCTGGGGCTGTGGGTGTAATAGCCTAATCATCCATAGCCCCTGGCGTACCTGGACTGCCTGGTGCCTGTATGTGGGATCCGTGTCTGCTGCTCTGCACGGCCATGGGACCCGTATCAAGTCTGCTTGCTGTCATGGTCATGGAACCCACCCAAATTCATGTTGGATAGATTCAGTGCTTCGTGCTAATCAGGAAAAATAAGACCGTATGTTGGTGCTAAGGATAGTCATTACATTTTACAGAGTACCCTGGCAGCTGGAGAGGTTTTTAGCTTGCACATTACCTTACTCACCAGTTCTTGGTTTCATGAAGCTTAAACAAACAGAGTGGGATTTCCAGGAGTGGCTTGAAAATCTTTGAACTTAAACTTCACGTTAGAAGGGAATGTAGGCTGTCATCAGGGCAGGGAGGGGATTGGTAGCAATCAGTATTGCAAAAAATGTGTTTTCTCTGTTCAGACCTTTTGACTCCGACTATGCGGTGTATGCAACTGGCAAAACTCTACCCCAGAAAGTGACTTCGATGGGCTTGGGGCCCTAGGGACAGAATAACAGGAAAAGTTGGTGTGGTATGCACCTGCTTCCTTTCTCTGATGAAGTGTTGCTGTACCACTTGCTGGATCCAATTAAAACAGCGTGGTCACTGTTTTCTAATTAAGGAGAATAAAATACTGCAAACAAGCTGCAAGAGAAGCATGAGAAGTCCAATTCTGGTTCTGCTTCCTGCATAGGGAACAAATTGGATTAATAAGACTGAGTAGCTGGAATGAACTGTGAGAGCTGATAGAGGCTGTGACTGACATGTAGCTGTGGGACAACAGTGGAAAGAATTGCTTGGGGCAGGGATTGGAGAGAGGTTGGGGTATGAGATGTGATATCATCTTGTCCCGGCCCATTGTCTCCTGAGATGCCAGTTACTGGGTTGGTAAATTACTGCCTCAGGCCAGTCTTCCTATGCAAACCTGTTATTATTCCTTTGTGGTTCATGTTTTTAAGGATGAGGTATGACTTGGGAGAGGTCAGTAGGATCTGAAAGAGGTATCAGAGGGGCTGTTTATAGGATGTCCTTTGGGCAGTGATGTGTTTTTGAAAAATGGGAAGTAAGGTAAGACTAGTTAGGACCTGGGGGAAGGCTGGTACTTCTGGGGTAGAAGCCAGCTGGTATCTGGGAGACGGGAGTGTAAAACATTTTGAACACTGTTTTTATAGAAAAGTGACTCAGTAAACATTAGCTATTGTTGATATTATTGTATTGTTTAGACTCAGTAATTCTTATCACTTTCCACAGCACTTATCAGACTGAAGACCTTCTTTTCATCATTTGACAAAATCCTTTGCTTTTAGGGCCCTTTTGGCTGGTGGCGGCTTTTCTACGTGGACTTACCGGCAAGGCTACGATGTCAGCATTCCTGTCTATAGTCCACTGTCAGCTCAGGTGGATCTTCCGGAGAAAGGACCAGGGTAAGGTGCAGTCAGCACAGCCACCTGCCCCTTTATAGAATCTGTAAGATGCTGGGAGGGTTAGTGTGGTGAGTATCACAGCAACTGAAGCCTCAGTTACAGGCTGGGGTCCTTGAAGCTACCGTCTGGCCTGGCCCCATTCCAGTCTTAGTTATCTTATCAGAAATCTGTGTGGCATCCTTAATTCCTTCCTATGTTAAAATAGTAAGTTCTGTTGATTCAGTATTTATTGTTTTAAGTTGATTGAGGGTACAGAGAATTAGTTTATACTGTTTGCATTTGTTAGGCAAAGTCCCTCTTATAATCGTGTCCCACCCCCAAGATGTGTGCCAGTGATCGGATATTCTGAATATTCCTTATTCAGAATATTCTGTCTGGTCCCCGTCTCCTTTGCCTCTTCCCTACACCATGTGACTGTCAGCTGTGTGTTGAATTGTGAAAATAGCATTCTGTTTGGTCTCCCAGCCTCTATCCTTGGCTTCACGTTATCCTTAGATAAAGCCCAGACTCCCTAAAATGTCTTTCAGGGCTGTCATCTGAGCCCCATCTCCATCTGTAGCCTTTTGTCTGAGAACTTTTTCTTTCAGTTCTTAGAACAAGCTTTGCTCTTCCACTTTTTCTGGGCTGCAAACACACCTTCTACTGCCTGCGGATTACTTTCTTCCTGTTAGTCTAACATCCAGCTTATCCCTGATGTCTGCATTTCACACCACCTACTCAGGATGAAGTGGAGGGGACTGTCTTGGCCTCTGGACTGGCTCTCCTGCTCTGTACTCCCAGGCAGCCAGTAGGTCTCCTGGTGTGACATGAATAATGCCCTGTTGTAATGACTTGCTCAAGTTGTATCTTCTTTGGATTTTGGATTTTGTTAGGTGCAGTGATACTGAGGCCAAGTGTTTTTGTTGGTTTTAAGTGACAGGGTCTCACTCTGTTGCCTAGGATGGCCTCAAAGTCCTGGGTTCAAACAATCCTCCTGCCACAGCCTCCCAAGTACCTACCATTGCACCTGACTGTTTTTTAACTGCCATACCCTTAAGTGCCTGGCACATAGTGGGGCTCATATTTTAATATGTGAGGGAGTAAATGAAAAGGGCTGATAGCATGGATGTGGAGGACCTTCTGTCTAACCTCTTTTTTTCTGTAGTCTGATTTAAAAATTGTGCTATTTCATGGTGAGAATCTCAGTGAACTTTAAACGAACATGATCATAAAAGCATTCTTTATTTGTATGAGAAGCAGTCAGGTACAAAGGTGACTGATTCATAAATTGCAACACTAAAAATATCATACCAGCTGAGATTTAAAAACCCACCCATACTATTTGGTCTTAGAAATGAGTCTCATAGTAGTTCACTTTGAGAACATTAGAACCATTCTCTAAGCATACCAAACTTCCCCTTAGGTACATTTATGGACTTTTTGAGAAGAATACTTTTCTTAAGAGAAGACATCTCTGTCCTCTGTGTGTGTTCTGCCACATGGCCTGGGATGAAATTTTGAAACTTACATTAGCCATTTATTAGCAAATTTTGTTATTTAGACAATATGTAAAACTGAGGTGAGCTTGAGACATTTTTTCTCTATCCTTAGGCAAGCATATGAAGAAAGACTGAATGGGCTTGGCACCTGTAGCTCAGAGGCCAGGATGCCAGCTACATACACCAGAGCTGGCGGGTTTGAATCCAGCCTGGACTTGCCTTGGACAACTACAACCAAAAGGAAAAACATAGCCGGGTGTTCTGGTGGGCACTGGTAGTACCAGCTACTTGGGACGCAGAAACAAGAGAATCACTTAAGCCCAAGAGTTTGAGATTGCTGTGAGCTGTGATGCCACAGCACTCTACCCAGGGCAACATAGTGAGACTCTTTCTCAAAAAAGAAAGAAAGAAAGCCTGAATGGTTCATGAACTCATTACTTAGATCAGCTTCCTAGATTTTTCTCTTTCAGTGGGCTCCCAGAGTTGACTTGGTCTATTTTATTTTTTAATTTGAGTTTATATACCTTAAAATTACTCTTTTAATGCATACAGTTTGGTGGTTTTCATATGTTCACAAATTTGTGCAGCTATCATCGGCACTACTACCAAATTCCAGAACGTTTTATTAGTCTACAAATAAACCTAGTCCCCATTGGCAGTCACTCTTTAGCTCTGTCCCTAGCAACAATAAATTATTAACCCACTTTCTCTCTGTGTGGATTTGCCTGTTCTGGACATCACCTATAAATATAATCATCCAGTAAGTAGCCTTTTGTATCTGTCTTTAACTCAGCATAATGTTTTCAAGGCTTATCCATGTTGTAGCATGGAATTAGTACTTCAGTTCTTTCTTGGCTGAATAATATTTCATCTATTCATCAATTGATAGGAATTTGGGTTATCTCTATTTTTTAACTATTGTGAGTAATGTTTCTACATATATTCTTGTGCAAGTTTTTGTGTAAACCTGTGGTTTCTGTTCTCTTGACTATGTACCTAGGAGTAGAATTGCTAGGTCATATGGTAACTCTATGTTTAACTTTTTGAGTTAGACTCAAAAAGTCTAACTAGACTTTTTCAAGGTAGCAATGCAGTTCCCACCAGCAATGTAAGAGGTTCCAATTTCTCCACATCCTCACCAACACTTCTTATTGGCTGTTTTTAATTCCCCCCATCTTGGTGGATGTGAAGTAGTATCTTATATTGATTTGCATTTCCCTAATGACTGATGTTGAATATCTTTATATGTGCTTATGGCTATTTGTACAATATCTTTGGAGAAATGTCTCTTTAGATCATTTGCCTATTTTTAAATTGGGGTGTCTTTTTATTGTAGAGCTGTAAAAATGCCTTATATATAGCCCAGATGGTAGACCTTCATCAGATATATGACTTGCAAGTATTTTCTCTTATTCCATAGATTGCTTTTCATTTTCTTAATAGGGTCCTTTGGTCAGTAAAATTTCCTAACTTTATCCATTTTTGCTTTGGTTGCTTATGCTTTTGGTGTCATATTTAAGAAAGCATTAGCTAACCCAAGGCCATGAAGATTTATACTTATGTTTTCTTCTAAGAGTTGTATAGTTTTAGCTCCTATTTAGATTTGTGGTTCATTTAGAGTTAACTTTTGTATGCTGTGTAAGGTAGGGGTCCAGATTCATTCTTTTGCTTGTGAATATGCAGTTGTCCCAGCATTGGTTATTGAAAAGACTATCCTTCCACTGTGTTGTTGGTGTCCTTGTTGAAAATCAACTGGCCATAAATACATGGATTTATTTTTATATTCTCAATTATGATTTATTGGTCTATATATCTATTGTACGCCAGTACCACACTTTCTTGATTACTGTAGCTTTATATTAAGTTTTGAAATAGGTAAATGTGAGTCCTCCAACTTTATTCTTCTTTTTCAAGGTTTTTAATGACCATTCAAGGTCCCTCACAGTGTAATCATTTTTGTTATAATGTAACTTAAATAAGTAGAAATAAAAAAACTAAACGTCTTGGGCAACAACTACAAAACTGAAACAAATTTACAAATTAAATGCAGACATCTACAAAACTAATAACATTCAGATTAGAATAATTTAATTTGATAGCTGAGACGGTTTCTTTGAAGTGGATTGCATCTTTTTTTTTTTTTTTTTTATTAAATCATAGCTGTGTACATTGATACTGTCCTGGGGTACAGTGTGCTGTTTTTATATACAATTTGAAATATTTTCATCAAACTGGTTAACATAGCCTTAACATGTCATTTTGGATTGCATCTTTGAGGTGGATTTGGAGTTAATGACAGGTTCATTGGGATTGGTATGCCCATACTATTATGTGCGAGGTGACAGGTACTTTTCCTTACCGTGTTTTCTATTTGAACCACTAGGAAGTTTCTCTTTCTATGGTACATTGTGAATCATTTGTCTTCATATGGTATAGATGCATGACTCAGATTCTTTCCCAACATTTTATTATGAAAATTTCCAACCTGACAGCAAAGTTTAAAATTTTTTGCCATGTATACTCACTACCTGGATTCTGTTTGCATTTTATTACACTTGTTTTCTATCATTTTCTTTCATCTTCCCTTTATTCCATTAGCCCACGAAATACAAACCTGGACATTGAATCTTTTTTAGCAGTATTCGTCATTAACTGTGAAAAAAAAGTATGCCTATATTCCCTTTTTTGATTACCATCAAATGAAAATACAAAAATAATTCTTACGGAGAATTCATAGACTAGAGATACTGATATGGTTCAATGCCCTGTTTTGAAGTTAGATTTTTATAAATTGAGAAAGGTGATCTGTGTGAGCCCAGTTGGTATCCTTTAGGACAGGATACGTTTCTGGTATGTGCATAGGATCTTAATTTGGAGTATTTATGTAGCATGAGGTATAAATAACTGGAATAAGTAAAGAATTCTCTGCTTGCTCCTTCTGTGAGCATTTACTTAAATTCAAATTACTTAGGTTATCACAATTTTTCTTTCCTCTTTTCTGTCTTTTCTTTCCCTGAAGTTGTTCTAGAAATGACTTAGTTCAGTTCACTTCAAGTTGAGCCTTTATCAAAGGCCTGAATAGTATTGGGGTAGGTTGGTGATTCTCAGTCGGAGAAGGGGAATGGTTTTGTCCTCCAGGGGACATTCAACAATATATAGACATTTCTGACTGTCATGATTATTGGGATGTGTCAGGGTCTACCCAAAAGCACCTCCAGTTTCTGTGGCTTGCCCGGAGGACTCATAGGACTCAGCATATAACTGTGCTCACGGCTGTGATTTATCACGGCAGAAAGATGCGAAGCTCAGGAGAGATCAAAGGTGCATGGGAGGAAGTCCGGGAAGACCAGTGGCAAGCTGCCACTACTCTCTACCAGTGGAGTGGCACAGGATGCCCTTGATTCCCCCAGCAGCAAGTTGTGACAACACTTGTAGGATGTCATCTATCTGATGGGAAGCTCATCAGAGACTCAGCGCCCAGGACGTTTCTTGGGAGCTGATTGCATAGGCTGTCTCTGCCTGGCACATGTCAAACTTCCCATACTCCCAGAAGGAAAGTGTGTGTTCAGAATAAACCACATTGTGCAGAGTTGGGGTGCAATGAGCTACTCTTACCAGTTCTGGGGATGATAGGAGCTCTCTCTAAATCTAAATTTCCATGTGCCAGCCAAGGGTCAAAGGACAGCAGGCAGGCCTGCTATTTTCCACATAGTGCAGTCCCCAGCAACAAAGAAACACTGGGTCCCAGGCTCAGCAGTGTTGCATTGAGAAACCCTGGGCGAGGCGGAGGGTGAGCGTGTGAGGGACTGTCTGTCAGGACAGCTACTGCCTCTGGGCCTCTGTCCTTCTCAAGTATATCTTTCTTGAGACCATTTAAACGCTACTCTATTATCTTTTCTTGCTAATATAATGTAGCTCTCTTATGTTGGTTTATGAGTCTTGATTCCATTCAGATTTAATCCAGGGAAGAAAATACTGCAAAGAAAAGATAGAGTGAAAGTAAAATAAAAGGGAACAAATCATTCCGAGCAGTAAAAAACATTTTCAAATAATTGAGTTTCAGAGTTTTAAACTATTACATTGGTGGTATTTTCCTGGTAATTTAATCTTTCAAATTTTTATGTATAATTTGACTGAAGATCTTTAACTAGCTCCTTTAAGGTTTCAGTTAGTGTCAGTAAAGTTCTGTGGTTCAGTAACTCCGTAAGAACATCCAGAAACGTAAAGGCTGCGTTGGGCGTGATCCTGCCTCTGTTGGCCAGTGGAAGGATTTCTACAGCCGGGCTCCGGCCCACCTCTCCATTTCCCTGCCGGCTTGTAGTCTGGCTCTGCACTTGGTGCTGTTACTTTTACAGAACCCTACAGCCCCCCACAAAGGTAAAGAAAAGACTCGCCACTCTTATAGGAACTTGGGAGACGGCAGTGGGGGCCCCCTCATGGCATCATTTCGAATTTGTTGCTCTTTGTGAGAGTTGCTGTTCAAGGGAATTCCCACATCTCTTGAGGGCCGCACAGAATAGCAAGAGCTTTGTTTTTTATTTTTATTTTAAATCTCTCTCAGTATTTCTTCAATGGGAAGCTGAGGATTGTTGCTATTGATAGCTTCTTCTCACAGCTGTGTTGGCTGCAGCTGGAATTCTTATCATTTTCCTTCTGAAAGGAACTAAATTGGGAGTTTACAACTGTTACTATCGAGGGAGACTTCAAGTTCTCAGCATGGTTTTGCTTAAACTTAGATACCAACACTGCTGGGAGGAAACATGAAAGTCATAGCTGGTAATTTTAGTTTCTAAAAGAAAAACAAATCCACCTTAAAATTTTGTTTGCTTAAAACTGAAGTGGCCATGTTCCATCAACTGTCTTTCAGGTCAGGGAGAGCCAACATATAGTAGGGGGAAGATTTTTAGACCCCTGTGTACATTTGCACGTTTCTGTTGAACATGGAGTAGTAGTAGGGTGGGGATCCAGTGATCCTGGTTAACTGAATGTCTGAAATAGAACTTTATTTCTTAACAGCGAAATCTAACCCAGAGTCTGTTTTTACTCAAGAGTTTCTTTGAGCATCTCCCATTAACATCTATATTTATTTCTCTGTATATAAGATGTAATCTATTTATGCATATTGAAAACCATGCATTCATATCAGTATCTCTAATTTCATCCAACACTGCAGGGGTGTTTTGGTTTCTCTGTTCCCATATTTGTAACTGACTGTGGAAAATCTGGCTCCCATTATCCTCAATATCTTATTTAATTAACTATCTTTTTTTTTTTTTTTTTTTTTGAGACAGAGCCTCAAGCTGTCCCCCTGGGTAGAGTGCCGTGGCATTACAGCTCACAGCAACCTCCAACTCCTGGGCTCAAGCGAGTCTCCTGCCTCTGCCTCCCAAGTAGCTGGGACCA